>ML677362.1:10603157-10890115 GCA_007922305.1 Dermatemys mawii
CAGGGGAAAATCTTGGCCTGAGTTGGCCCTGGGGGAGCAGCCTTATACAGCCTTAGTTGCCAGATCACTGATAGCCCCAAAAGGCCTTGGGTCAGAGCCTGGTGGAGTGGGAGGGCCTAGGCTCCCCTACTAGTCATGGGTCGCAGCTTTAACCAGTAGGTCATGCTTCCTGACCAGTGAAGGCCATTATAGGGTAGTCCAAACAAAGAAAATAAAAAAGGGATTACCAATGTCCAGGGTCCTTATGTGTGGGAGAGGGGAATGCTTTCCTCTCTGTCTGTCTCAGCATTGGGGCCTCCCTTCCCCCCAGAAAGGCCTTTGGGATCAATTATCTTAGAGATCTCAGCCTTCCCTGTTCTGTGCTACTGTTTTCCAGATCTGCCCTGAAATGAACTGTTTCCTTGTCTCTTAATTCCTCCACCAGACAGAGCATTTGTTGCAGGTGTGGTGGGTCAAGGCTGGCTGGGCCCACAGTAATTAGTTAACCCCTTGTTGCCCAATGTGGGGTTTGTACACCCCATCACAGAGCCTCATGCAAAGCTCTAGACAGCTCCCATTGATTTTAGAGGGTGCAAGATCAATCCTTAATGTTTGACAAGTACTTGGAAATCTTCAGATGAAAAATGCTATATATGAGTAAATTATTATTAATTATGATTATGATCATAGCTATAAATTGATTATCCATGTGTTTATCAGCAAAACTTCTTTATAAAGTTCCTGGCCATATCTTTTTTATTATTATTATTTTGCCTTCATTCATTCAGAGAGCTTTCTTTCAATTTTCTCTTTTTTAAGGCAGCTTCTACTAAAACAACATGAAATTCTGGCATATGAGACAATCAGATTCATATTTCATAAACAGATGGCTCTGTAAGTCTCAGGCAGTGTAAGAATATCACCACATTTATGAAGTTTAAGCAATTACTCAGATAGTTACTCCAAAACATCATATGTTACACCAATATTTTGCATAAACTGAATAGTGTAAAATGTTCTGCCAAGCTACTCTGGTTTGCTGTTTCACAGCTGCCATGTTGTCAATCCAAAAGAAGCACAGCCACTCACATAACCTTAGCTGTATCTCGGCCATAGTGTTCTTAAAACTTTCTCCATAGGTTATATTGTAATGTATAGTTGTATGGTATGTCCATTTCTTTCTGATGGGAAGAAGGTTCGCTTGATAATGACCTTGTGAATGGCTTACAACCACTTTTTCCAACTACAGTCTTTATAGTAGTGTATATACTGAGAACCAAATATTGACCAACACAGTTCCGGGCAAAATATCAGGAAAACTTCCCAAGATCCATTAGATTATGCAATAGTCTCCCAACGGAAGATAAGGAAGCCCCATCTGCTGGAACATTTAAAATCAGATTGAATGTAGCACTAGAAAATATACTCCTGCAGAGAGATGAACAAGGTTACATTATAGTCTTTCCATCTCTACAATTATAATTGTATGAACAACACTAAGACATTTATCAAGAATGAAGTACCAATAGCAGACTTCGTCACCCATTCAGCATGTCAGATACATCATTAAATAAAAAGTCAATCCAAGTCTTTATGGAAATTCACCTTCAGAATCTTGTGTTCACAAACCTTACAGGTGGAAAATTGTAATGGAACAGATTACAGAAGAGGGCACTGTTGTTAAAGACCATCTGGTGCTTGTTCAACATATGGCAGCCCATCTTTTAGGCAGGATAGACCAAGGACAGTAGATTAGACAACGCTCCACACTCTATGTTGGCTACCATTTAAATTCAAGATGCAATTCAAAATCCTGATCGTTAAAGCTCTAACTGGCCTAGAACCCCGCTATCTCTTTGCTTACTCCAATGGAACTTCTGCAATTGGCAAGGATGTTTAGACTGACAGTCTCCCATAATCAGATTTACAGGACGATGGCAGAGATATCTAATCAGTGGAAGGCCTTGGCTATGGAATTTTCTCCCACTGGAGATCAGGACTAGATCTAGACGTGCTCTAGTCTCTAGCCTGAAAGTGTTACTTCTTACAAATTGTGGAGAGTCCAGGTTATGCTCTTCTGAGGGCCAACACCCGGATGTGTTCTCTTTAAGAAAGGGTCTCTGATTATGAAAGCAGAGGGGAGCTTTGCTCTTTATGTAGAACCCTGGAGGTTATAATCCATCCATGAGACACGGGACAGATGAATATAGACAGATAGATGAGAGATTACAAGAAAACAATGAGATCATATTAGTCAGCATGGTAGGAGTGGTCTCAGCACAATAGCAGCTTAACTTGCCAAGGTATTTGTGACGTTCCTCTCAGGTGTTATCGGTACCAGTGATCTGCTAGGTCACTCCAATCCTTGACTCTAGGAGCCAGCCTTACCCTGCTCTGCTGTGAGAACCCTCACTCCTGGCTGTTCACGCACAGCCTCTGGCATATAAGTTGCTCCTTGGATTGTGCAATCGAATGACACTAGCCAATATCTCTGATCCCAGACACAACCCTAGGAACTTCCATCTTATATGCAATGTCCAGTTATACCTGCTGGATGCTGCAAGCCTATATGAGTTCATCAATTTAACAAAGAAATTGATATGTACCAGGCTTGTTATCTCAAGGGGAGTCTCTGACACACTTCAAACCAAACACACTGCTTCAGATAGAATAAATTAACTATAAAAATAGATTTTAAGTGATTATAAACCAAAGCATAACAATTCAGATTTGGTCACATGAAATAAAAGTAAAAAGCATTTTATGATGATCTTAACACTTTCAGTGCGCTTATAAACTTAGATGCTTCTCACCACAGGCTGGCTGGTTGCTTTTCAGCCAGCTCTCCCATTTGATCAGCTGTTCAGTCACTTGATGCAGTGGTGACCGTAGATGTAGGTAGAAGAGAGAGAGCATGGCAGACGTCTCTCCATTTTTTCCATGTCCTTTCTTCCCTCTTGGCCAGTGGTTCTCAAACTGGTGGTCGCGACCCCCTGTGGGGTCAGAGGCTGATTCCCGGGGGGTTGTGAGCTCCCTGTGCCACTGAAGTGCCACCAAATAGACTGCTTTCGCTTTTGGCAGCATTTCGGCAGACATGCTGTGCGCTTCAGAGAGTCCTCCAAAAAGCCGCCTAAGTGATTGTTTCCAGTTTCAGCGGACACTCTGAAGCGCACTGCATGTCCACCGAAATGCTGCTGAAAGCGGAAACAATCACTTTGACAGCATTTCAGCGGACACACATGGGTCATGGCAGCCCGTGGGGAACAGAAAAGGGGCTGCCGCAATACAAAGTTTGAGAACCGCCGCTCTTGGCTTTGCCCCCTCCTTCAGAGCCAGGTGAGTAAGTCCCATACTGACCAAAGGAAGGGAGGTGACGCACTCAAACAGATTCTTTTGTTGCTGCCCAGGCCAGCGTCCTTTCTTCCTGTGAAGCTGGATTGGGTTGTTTCATACCTGCCCTGATGAGGTGTGAACTGCCTCTCTGCTCTTGGAGAGTTTTTGCCTGTGCTCATTTTAAGCCATGAGGATGCATTTTCAGTTTCATAACTATATACATGAAATTATAATCTACAGCATAACTGTAACAATTACTAGAACATCACTATAACAACAATGCTCATTGCACCATGGGCCTTTCGAAGTCATTCAGCATGACAAACTTTGCATTGGATACCGCACAATCATTTTACAAGGATGAACATGGGGGTGCTGGGTGTTCCCCCAAGATACAGAGCATCAGTGTTTTGTTTTGTTTTTGTAGACATCGTGACAAAGGAGTATTTTGAGGAGGGTTTTGCAAATGGATAATGAAGACACTTTGCAGATGTTTACAGGGAACTCCTTCCAAGCAGGAGGGGCAAAATGAAGGTTCTTGTTTGTAAATTTCATAAGTGGGACATAGAAGCTGGCATTTTGGGCTGATCAGAGGCAACCATCAACAATGAAATAGTGAAAAAGATGGTAAATACAGTGGGAACACACTGTGAAAGGCCTTGAAAGAAAAAGACAAGTAGCTTATTTTGATGTGATAGAGAAAGGGGAGTCAGTGAAGGGATCTAGAAGACCCTGAATGCAGGGAAACCACCACAGTTCTGGTGCAGAGGGGGAGTCCACAGATAGTCTGTGCAGGGTATCTGAGTCTCATGTACACTGTGAAGCACTGCTTTGTGATGTCTGACACTGTAGAAATATGGAGCCGGGATGGGGACAGATCAGCGAGTGACCATCAATAGGTCTGTGGGTCCACAGCTGTGTGCAGATTGACTAGCCAAAACCCTTGCATGAGTAGATAGCAGTGACACTGGCCACTATGTCAGGCCATTAACTGTTGTAAAAGGTACAGAGAAATGCAGGGGCACCAGATTTAGCCCTATGGGTTATAGATTCAAGGATCACTAAGATTTTGCTTCTTTGGCTAATTATTTGACAGTGTCTTTCACTTACGTATCAGTAAGTTTTGCAAGATTCCTACAAAACACCAGAGGCACACCACCTTCCCTTGGCCATCCTAATTCCCATTTAATCTCTAAAGATTGATTGTAAATTCAAAGTCATCATAGAGCAATTTAACTTTATTCTTCACACCACACAAAACTATAGCCTGTTGTTTCATACTGCCACTTGTGGCAGTCACCAACCATACACTGCAATTTTATAGTCAGTGTTTTTGTTAAAATAGCATCTACTTCAGACTCCCTAGGATTGGGTGTTTACTGCCTTATAGCTGACTGCTCCTTGATTCGCCATGGAAAAATACACTTTCAGTAATCTCCTCCGTTGCAGTTCACATGCTGTGTATTTTCCTGACGCTTAAAGCCGTGTCATGTCCTCAATCAAAGTACGTAGCTCCTATTCAAATCCAAAAGGCAAAAGTTTGCTGTTTGGTTAAAACCCCAAATGCCCCTAAACTTTTTCTTAAAATCTTCTCTCAATGCAATTCCACTGTTACCATCAATGATGGGAACGTTAGGGTAGGTGGCCACTGGGTTTTTACCTTACCTAGGTTTTTACCTTACCTAGGTTTTTACCACCAGGTAAGGTGGTAGTCAGGAAACATCTGGAGTATGATAGGAACAGAGAATCATCTAGTGATTATGTCTTGCCTGAAGATCGATAAAGCTGGAATGGATTCATTAGAAAGTTAGACAGTATCTAAGTTGCCATGGAAATATGTATTGTATAACTGTCATTTTCAGCTGTGTCATTTTCAACTGGCTCCTTAGGGAGTTCTGCAGCTATCCAAATACTTATATTTCTAAATGATGCTGTTATTACCCACTTTTGACCTTCATGGTTAACAAGTTTTCAGGATCTAGAGAATTGTTTCCGTTAGGACGAGAAATCAATGATGGAGCCAGGAATTTCTTTGATGCAATCCTGTGTATTTACAAAGAACGTACAAAATGCTGTTTCCCTGAACACTGCAGGATTCAAACAAGAGAAGACAGGTTTTGTTCATAGTTCCAAGCTTCTTTCAGCCAGCACTTAGCCCAAAAGTGCCCTCTCTCTCTTTTAGCTTTTTTCTCAGGATCACACTACCAGGGATTCCCTGGCTGCAAGGTTTCTTTAATCTTTCGATGTCTGTCTGTGTGTGTGTTTGTTGATTCACTTAAACAGAGAGACAGCCAGCTCTACTAATCAATGCCCAAGCTCCTGCATTTGCTACATCAGTATTCAAGAAAACCCCTTGGCCACATGGTTCATATTCTACTCAAGCTTTGCCCTGTGTGTGTGTGTTTTGGGTGGTGGTTCCCATTGTTTCAGCTCTTTGGTTCCATAAAGGAGTTTGATTGTTTCTTATATATATATCTCCCAAATGAAGGATGGGAATTACACTGGACAACTTCAATGAGATTGCATTTAATTACGCCCCTTCCCCCACAGCATAACACTGTAATGCGTAACAGGGGAAATCAGGGTTGTTGCAAATAAACATGAGTAAAGACGAGAAATGTGTCTCATAAAAAATTCTGACTTACTTTGACCACATGTGAGGAAGCTCAGATCCATATCTAAACTTTGTAGCATAATAAAGGTTTAACTTAAACCACAAATCAGAACTCTGCCAGATCTGAAGAAAGTTCAGTGGTAAATCTAAGTTTTGTGGAGCAGGTCCATCTCTAGTTGTAAACTCCTTGCTCCTTTGTTTCTGTTTGAGACTCAAAGGCATCCTTTGCTTTTTGAAAATAAAAATTAACAAATTTATACAGTAAAGGAAAACAATGCTAGTTAACACTGACTTACTTGCAGATACCAAAACCTGAGGGGAGGTCAGTTTTTAAAATAATCACCTATGAATTTGTATTAGTAAGGCAAATGATTTCCATTGCTATAAAAACAGTTAGTAGACAGTTAAAGAAAAGAGCTGGGCAAATACTCTATCTATTGCAACAAAACAAACCCGTAATTCCATATAATTTATTATGGAGGTTGGGATAAATTCAAGTTCCTTATTACAACTATGAAACCCTACTGAAGTCAATAAAGCAGATTCACCACTACCATAACCAAGCACAAGTTCATTAGTTTCAAACACTCGTAGTTCATTAGGCCCAGTGAGGTTCCAACAGCAGATGTAACAAAGGTCAGAATTAAGAATTATTGTTAGGGTTGGGTTTTTTGGCAGGAACCTCTCCCCATCATCTGAAGTCACAGATTTAAGAGTATAGCGAGATTCATTCCCTACAGTTGACTGTAGAAGAAAATATATATACACTCCAAAAAACAACAAATTCTTAGCTGAGGCACCAGAAAGGTGCTTTTAGATCCACAGGGGCATATTGTTACCTGACCAACTTTGTGAGTCGCCCAAGATAAGTTCATATTCTAACTAACAGTGAATCCACACCACAGTCATATCTGGGTTTGTCATGCACAGGATAATATTAAATTTCTGCTTTGTGTTGCATTCTGCATCACCCATGCCCTCAAGACTGGTATAATGGATTTGGTTCCATCAGTAAAGAGCAAATATCATCATGGGCATTGTCTGGCACATCTAGCTTGAAAATAGGTGCACAACATTATCTACAGCGTTAGTTGTGATTAGTGGCCTGAGGGAACTAGAAATCCATTGGATTGATTTTAAAATAAGACCTATCATGCCAAATTTCATCAGCACTTCAAATAAACACTCTCACTCTACCATGACAAATGCCTTCTCAGCATCTGAGGAGACAATCATGTCCTAAATGTTCTCCCTTTTGGGTGATGAAATAGTAACAAAAAACGAACATACATATTGTGTTTTAAAGAAAACCCATTTAAACAGGCACTTGGGGATGGAATATTTAGTCTTCTTCATCATTGTTGTTTTAATTTACAAAGTTACAGTACCATGTTGACTGATGTTAGTAAGATAGCCTTTTTCAGTATGCTTTGATATGTCTGATAGTGAGAGTGCAATACAAGTTAGTTTTATTTTACAGAATTCTGTGTTAAAGATGGCCCGCAGTGTTTCTTTATGATATATGGAGGCCTGAAATGTTCTCACTTCCACGAACCCCTGCTCACCTCTCAAAAAGGCATTTTATGGCTTGATTATTACATTAGGAAATTCAGTCTTGTCTTCCTTAGGGAAATAAGGAATTCACAGGAGCAAAGTCAATAGACTGAAAGCTAAGCAATTGCGAGGGTAGCAAAATTATACTCAGACTATTAAAACTCTGTTGGATTGTTTGTATTTGTTTATTTATTGTGTTACCTCCTATATGACTTCAATGACTAAGTAACATTTTTGAGAAAGGAAGTCCTTGCTGAAATGTTCTCTCCCCACCCCCACTTCCCATACACAGAGAAAACCCTCCTTCCTTCTGACACCTTCAATTAAAATGTGAAAACTAACAACATGCATTCTCTCAGATCACCAATAAGTCCTCCAGATAAAACAGGGCATCCTTGTATCCCTGATAGTCTGAGGTTGAATGAAAGCAACCAAACAAGCAGAATTTTCAGTTAAATCCTTTCAGGCTTCCTTTCTACATCACAAAGAGGCAAAAAAAAAAAATATTAAAAAGTGACAGTTGCCCAATTTAAAAAACTTTTGCATCAAGAAACTTACTCTAAGGCTTGTGTAGTCTTCTACTTCTTGACTGGTTGCCTCATCTTGTTAGCTGCTCACTTAGGAAAGGTAGATCAATAGCATCCTGGAAGTGTCTGATTTGATGCCCATATTACACAGATGCACAAGAAATGACTGTCTCAAATGGAAACCCATTTGGTTTTATTCTGTGTCTTTAACTGCCAAGATATAATGGTTTGCACTTTGACCTTCAATCATTCACATCAGAATTTTTTTTTCAACTCATCGACTTATTATTGTTTAGTGGAAGACCTTTTAAAGAAGACATGATCAAGCAGTTTAGGCTCAGAATTTAAGGGGTTTCTTTTTGTTTTGTTTGTTTATTAGATTTTGGCTTGATTTTTTCAAGAAGGGCTTGATCCAGCTTAAAATGAATATTGTCATTGTTATTTTTTAATTTAAAGGGACATGAACAACTTAAAAATCACACTACTGTCTGAATTATTCTTTAACCTACTATTGTTACAGGTAACACCCGAGATTAATATAGTTGGAAGAGACTGGAGGACAAAAAGACCTGTTTTCCCTCTCTTTTTTTTATTACATTTCATAAGACTTCTGTCTAGTCAATTTCACTGTTTTTCCTGTTGCATAGTTAGGTCTTGATCCAGCAGCCTGATCCACTAGGGCAGCCCCCTGCTCTTGTGTGGTATTCTGCTGACTGAATCTTGTTCCCCAACCATCTTGAGTGCATTCACATGAGACAAAGTGGAATATAACCTTATTTAACATTTTTTAAGAATCAATTCTCTAATTACAAGCTGATACTTCAGACTGTGCAATTGTCCTGATTAATATGCTGATTAACAATCACTTAAGGTATGCCAGAGATGCAAAATGAATGCATAGTAGATGTGCATTAAACAACCTTGTTGCATGATCTATTATGTGCTGTTGCTTAGAGTATCCTATGAAATATTTCAGTTTAGAAAAGAGAGTGGGACTGAGACCCTGGTGTTAAATATACAAAGAGAAGCTCTGAGGTGGCATATTAAAAAGGAGAAGTAAAAGACAAAATCAATGCTAGAACATTCACGTGTAGTTAACAAATCCACAATGATCAATATAACCTGCATTTCTCAGGAGACAGGTAGGGCAACCACAAGAACATCTTAGAGGAAAAGTCAATAATCACAGATTAGGAAACTAACACAGTTATTTATAACACTGTCATTACATGCAGGCTACTATGCAGTGATTTATTTGTGGGGGGAAACCACACATATTCCATTCCTCCCCTATAAACTCTGTTCCTTGGCATTAAATGGTCAATAATTTCCTTAGTCAGGGAATGTAATCTCTCCTGCCAAACACTCATTTTTTGACATTTGCATTATCATTTGCTAAATATATGAGACACTTCACCTTGACATTTGTCTTGGAGATCTTTGGGTAACTTCTCCTTTAAAGAGGAAGGATGATCTTATTTTTAATGCACTGATTGGGACTCCAGAGGTTTGGGTTCTATTCCTGAATACCGCAGTCTGCATGTATAACAATGGGCAAATCAATAAGGGTGAATTTTTAAAAGTTGCTTCTGATTCTTGGTGTTGCAGTTTTTGGTTGTCCAACTTGACCCACATTGGACCAACACCCATAACTCCAACTTGAAGCCAATGAGAGCTACAAATACTTTTTCACCTCTGCAAAGCCCAACAAGAAGTCCCATGCTGTGCACCCAGAAACTGAATCGCCCAAAATCAGAGGCCACTTTTGAACAACTGGGCACTAAATGGCTATTTGTGTCAGTGCTTCCAGTTGTAAAATGGGGATATTAATATTTTCTTATCTCACTGCGGTGTGGTGAGTCTGAATTCATTGACATTTCTAAGGAGCTCAGATACTGCGATGAGCATCATAGGGAAAAATATAAAATAAATGAAAGTTTGGGAGTTTAACAAATCAATCTGTGGTACAGATGGCAATAGTTATGGCAATAGTACTCCATATCCAGAAATGTACTGTGGTGCCAGACACCCAGAACTGAGTTTTGGGGAAAAGCTCCCCCATTTAACTGGGATTGATTCCATATCCAGAAAAACATACCAAATATAGTATCCTCATGGGGTGCGGGGGAGGAAATGACAGCCAAGCCGAGAAACTGAATATTTAATATTAGGGGCTTCATTCCAGTCTTGTTTATAATAGTTTGAAACTAGAATATCTCTTTTGAAGTTGATGGAGTTACTCTAGATTTACACCAGTGTAAATGAGACCAGAATCTATCTAAGGGAGAACAGTCTCCTCCATTTCAGATGCAAGTATGTAGGCAATAGGTACTGACAGCTAGGAAGGAGCTTAAATTAGGTTTAATCCTCTTAATGACTTGTAATGGGTTCTGGTGAGCCTGATGTCATTCTGGGATATCATCCAAGACTAATAATAATTATAATGCTATCTCCTGTGCATAGGCTAAAACCTCGCCTCCCTCACCACACACAAAGGGCTGCAGAAAAGAGGGAGACGGAAAATGGAGACTCTTTATAGGATTCATCACCCTTTACATACTGTGAAATGGTGTTCAGTGGGAGCTTCTTCTGCTTTAACACAAAGAACGTTTTGAAGATGAGTCAAGGAAGGAGTAGTGGCATGGCCAGTGGTTCTATGCGGTCAAATCAATTTGCCAAATTCCCTCCAACTGCAGCATCCACAGAGGCTATGGTAACTCATGAGCTACAGGGGCAGTTGAGGAAATAAATCTCCTTGAGCACCAGAAAACTCCTCTGAACACAAGTCATATATACTCTGGGAAGGAAGAATAGCAGCTGGATTGACAATAGGCCAAAACACACTGCACAATAATGAGTGAAGAAAATTGGGCCCAGGGCACAAGAACAAATATTTGTTTCTACAAAAGTATCATGGGATATTTAGCATCCACACAAAGTTAACAGGAAACTGGTTTTAAAAGTTTCATGTGAAATTCCCACATATACTAAACTGCATAGACCTCAGTTTGTCTGCCTTGGAAGGATGAAGGGATGAACTGACCCTGCCAAAATTTGGAATCTTTTCTTCTAAGACGTGTGCCCTAAATTAAATGCTCCTTTGAAAAGCTCTGTAGAGAGGTTAGCCAGGGCTCCTCTTTCTCCGGGGCGGCAGGGAACCACACTGCTTCTCTGTTAAGCTGTTGGGGAATTAGCTCAGCTGTGGGAGTCTTCCCTGGTGGCCCTTGTGGAGGCAAAAATAAGTACAGTTAGGCCGGGGCCCTAGGTCAAGGCGGGGCAACAGTGAGTCAGGTGCCCAGGCCCTCAGCAGGAACTGGGTATTATCAGTACAACAAGTCAGGAGCTCAGGCCCTCAGACAGGGCTGAGCTATACCAAGAAACAGTAATAAGCCCAAGCCTCCAAAGGGCCTGGGAGAGGAGGAGAGTGACATCCACGAGTTGAGTGGCGGGGGGGACACAGGCCCTCCCACTCCACTGTGTCCCGGCCCAGGGCCCTAGCAGCAGCAGAAGACACGCTGCTGTGTCAGTGGGGATCCTGGTCGCAACACACTGACATAGGCTCCAGAAGTGTTGCAGCCAGACTAAGGTCGGCTGCCCCCGGGCCACTTCCTAACTCCCCCTCTTGGTGTACCTGGGTCAGCATCGTGTCACCTTGAGGGTCTAGCACCACGGGCTCCTCAGGGTAGCTGGCGCAGGGCAGACCCGGCACCTTCTTGCATGCACCGCGGGCCACTGATGCTCCCCAGTCACGGCCTAGGCCAAAGGCATCTGGCCTCTCCCGGCGACTGAGGCTTTAGTGAGCGCTGAAGGTGGGCCTTTGTGCTTCCGGGTTGCCACCTGACCCTCGGGGGCGGGCTCAGAGCCATTAGCTCCACCCACTCTGGTGTCTGGAGGGGTTCCTCTCTCTCTGGGGCGGCAGGGAACGACACCTCCTCACTACAAGCTCCATCTCGGTTTTCATTACATTCTCAAAATCAGGCCACTCCAGAGCATCACAAGCTGAACACCCCAACACTGAAACAGCCCAAATCATTAATCACTTCCGAAAATTTAGGTTTAAGTGTTTCAGATTACAAGGAGCTGCACTGGTGTAACAAAGGGAAGAATTCAGCCTCAATGCTTAGGTCAGTAAGTCATCCTGTCCAGCAAGAGCAGTAGTGCTTAGGGTTACCATTCGTCCAGATTCTCCCGGACATGTTCAGCTTTTTTGGCTAAAAATAGAGTCCGGGGAGAATTTGCAAATGTCTAAAAATGTCCGGGATTCCCCCCTGGTGCAGAGTGCGGCTTTGGGCTCCGGCAGAGCCTTTCTCCCCCTCTCTCCCGCAGATTCCGGCAGCACGTCCTCTCTCCCCTTCTCCCTCCCCTGCATTCTCTCCTCCAGCAGGAGGCTGAATTCTTCCCTTTGTTATACCAGTGCAGCTCCTTGTAATCTGAAACACTTAAACCTTAATTTTCAGAAGTGATTAATGATTTGGGCTGTTTCAGTGTTGGGATGTTCTGGAGGAGGGGGAGAGGTGAGACTGGCTGTGCGTTGAGCTCGGAGCATGGGAGCGTGTCAGGCTTAGCAGAGCTCCACACGCTGTTTTGAGCTGCACGGTAAGGGCAGGGTGGGGGTTAGGGAAGGAACAGAGAATTTCTGGAGGGGGCAGTCAAGGGACAGGGAGTGGGGGGAGTTAGATGGATTGTGGGTTTTGGGGGAGGGTAGTCAGGGGGCAAGGAACAGGGAGGCTTAGGTAGGGGGTGGGGTTTTTGGGGGGCAGTTAGGGTGGGGGGGTCTCAGGAGGGGGCAGTCAGGGCAAGGAGCAGGAAGGCTTAGGTAGGCGGTGGGGTTCTGGGGGGCAGGGGTCCCAGGAGGGAGCAGTCAGGGGAAAAAGAGTCGGGGGTGGAGTTTGGAGTTCTGAGGGGGGCGGGAAGTGATAGGGAGTGGGCGGGGCTAGGGCACCCCCCCCGTCCTCTTTTTTGATTGGCGAAATATGGTAACCCTAATAGTGATCATTCAAGTTGAAAAGAGCATTTTAATTCTACTTTTATCTTTTCCTTCATTTTGTTGAATTCACAGATTCTGGACCACCATGGCAGATAAACTCAGGTTATATACCTTGGCTTCCAACATTTTTGTTGTTGCAGTTTGAAAACTTTCCTTACTAGACAGCTGAAGCTTTTGTGGTTTGTAAATTGTGAAGGAACGTTCAACTGCATTATACTGTTCAGCCACTCTGTGGCACTGTGTGTAAAATACCTTATTTAAACTAACCTTTGCCGTACTTGGCAAAACATTAAAAGATCTTATGATGAACACATCTGGTATGTATCTTGTTCAGATGGAAGCTCTGTGACTAGTCCACATCTGGTATAAAAGTACATGACATGGTATCAGGAGTAAACTAAGAACAGAGCTAGAACGAATAGCAAGAAAGGTTGGAAACAGAAGGAACAAAGCAACAAAGGTTTCAGGATCTCAGCACCATGCAACTCTTCAATCCCCCAGAGAACTTCAGCTTTGACAAACCTTCAGAATGAACAGATTGGAAACAATATTTTGCAAGATTTCACATTGCTGCCAACCTCAAAGAAATTGGAGCTATTCAAGTATCTTTAATTTATTCTATGGAGAGCCAGGCAGAGCATATCTTTAAATCCTTTGATTTTACTGAAGACAGTCAGAAAGATGACTATGAAAGGGTTCTGGGTATTTGATACATACTTTATACCTTAGAGAAATGTGGTTTATGAAAGAGCATGTTTCCACCAGAGAATTCTGGAACAAGGTGAAAATGCTGAACATTTTATAAGCACTCTTCATATATTGGCTGAAAACTGATTTGGGGATTGCAAAACATGAAAATATCAGAGATAGGCTTGTTATTGGGTTAACAGATAAAAACCTTTCACAGCAGCTACAATTGAAGACAGATTTAACCTTAGCCACAGCTATTCAAGTAGCAAAAGTCTGAAGTGGTGAAACAGCAAAGCCTAGTGAACTTAAACTCAAAATTAGCTTAGAAAATGTAAACAGGCGCTTGTGTGTTAAAAGTCATCATCTTAAACCCTTGAGGCAAGGAGAGAGCTCTCATACGCCAAGAGGGACAACTTGCAGCCTACTTGCACAAAGTGTGGAAAAAGTCATATCCCAAGAGATGCTGCATGTTCAGCCAGAGGCACACGATGTAATGTCCATGGTTCATGTATTTATTTTGCAGTTGTTTGCCATGCCACAGTCAAGGAGTTAACTCAGATTAAAGACAATCAAGAGCCATTGTTTCTGGGATCTATCACTTGTGATGACATAAAGCCTGCATGGAGAGTCAAACTCAATATTCATAGCAAGACTATTGACTTTAAAATTGATTTAGGAGCTGATGTCACTGTCATGTCAGAAGGGACTTACAGCCACCTTCTACTCCTTCCTGAGCTGAAGTCACCTGACACATCTGTGAATATCCCTGCAGGCATTCTGAACTGCATGGGCCAGTTCACCACAGAAACAACTTACAAAGACAAAAGCTTTGCATTTAGAGCACAAGTGATCAAAGGATCAAAGCCCAACAACATTCTCAGCTGCAACGTGGCAGCCATGATGGACCTAATAAAAGTGGAAGAACTTGATGGAGGATTTGATGATATTGGAGTTTTTAAAGGAGATCCAGCATAAATCAACTTAAGAGACAATGCTGAACCACACAGTATACAAACACCTCTACCAGAGAAACCTTGGAAGAGTGGCAGATTTATGAAAATTAAGAAGACATCATTACCAGGTTGCTGTGGACTATCTTTTCCAGGTATATAGAAATAATGTACTAGAAAGACATAACAGGTCGCAGTGTTATCGAGAAACTGAAGTGCACTTTTGCTCACTTTGCTATTCCAGAATGACTTGTGATGGACAACGGGCCTCAAATTTACTGAAGCAGAATTTAAGTAATTCTGAATGAAATATTATTTTGACCCCTGATCAGATGATTAGGACATGATCCTGCAAGGTGCTGAGCTCCCTCAACTGCTTCTGGCTTCAGTAGGAGTTCAGAATCCTCAACATTTCATAGCATCAAGCACAAAAGAAAGGTGAGAGAACGTTTTCTTATAAACAGGGCTGAAACAGCAACATTAATAAGGGCTACTTGCCCTCACTTCTGTTCTTTGGTAGCTATTACAATTATTTATCCCCTTGTTTACTCAAGAAAGAGGTCATTCTGCTCAGCTGGAGCTCTGCTCAGAAGATGCACTTGTGGTTACACAACCTTAAAGAATGTCTTTTTATTTTTTCTTAAATGGTAACATTTATTTAGAAGGGGAATAGCATTGCGGAATTCAGCCTGGGACAAGTCATTCAGCTCCTTTTGGAATTGCTTCTTAAACAGAACGCACAGTTCCAAGACTCCATTTGCACAGGATATGTCTGTAGCATTCTGTAGGGAATGTGGGCTAGTTAAATGGGGACTGATTTAAATAGATCATTCCTTCCATGAAGCAAGAACTAATAATTATATGGAACAAGATGATTACCTTCAACAAGATGATGGAAAAAGCAAATGTACTCAATGCTTTTTTTGCCTTTGCCTTCACAAATAAGGTCAGCCCCCAGACTACTGGACTGGGCAGCACAGCATGGGGAGGAGGTGACCAGCCCTCTTTGGAGAAAGAAGTAGTTCAGGACTATTTAGAAAAGTTGGATGAACACAAGTCCATGGGGCCAGATGTGCTGCATCCGAGGGTACGAAAGGAGTTGGCAGATGTGATTGCAGAGCTACTGGCCCTTATCTTTGAAAACTCATGGTGATCGGGGGAGGTCTCGGATGACTGGAAAAAGGCTAATGTAGTGTCCATCTTTAAAAAAGGAAAGAAGGAGGATCCGGGGAACTACAGCCAGTCAGCCTCACCTCAGTCCCTGGAAAAATCATGGAGCAGGTCCTCAAGGAATCAATTCTGAAGCACTTAGAGGAGAGGAAAGCGATCAGGAAGAGTCAGCATGGATTCACCAAGGGCAAGTCATGCCTGACTAACCTAATTGCCTTCTATGATGAGAAAACTGGCTCTGTGGATGAGGAGAAAGCAGTGGATGTGTTATTCCTTGACGTTAGCAAAGCTTTCAATATGGTCTCCCACAGTATTCGTGCCAGCAAGTTAAAGAAGTATGGGCTAGATGAATGGATCATAAGGTGGATAGAAAGCAGGCTGGATCATCGGGCTCAACGGGTAGTGATCAGTGGCTCCATGTCTAGTTGGCAGCCGGTATCAAGCGGAGTGCCCCAAGGGTCAGTCCTGGGGCCAGTTTTGTTCAATATCTTTATCAATGTTCTGGAGGATGGCGTGGACTGCATCCTCAGCAAGTTTGCAGATGACACTAAGCTGGGAGGAGTAGTATATACGCCCGAGGGTATAGTTAGGATACAGAAGGACCTAGAGAAATTAGAGGATTGGGCCAGAAAAAATCTGATGAGGTTCAACAAGGACGAGTGCAGAGTTCTGCACTTAGAACAGAAGAATCCCATTCACTGCTACAGACTAGGGACTGAAAGGCTAGACAGCAGTTCTGCAGAAAAGGTCCTAAGGGTTACAGTGGACGAGAAGCTGGACATGAGTCAATAGTGTGCCCTTGTTGCCAAGAAGGTTAACGGCATTATGGGCTGTATAAGTAGGAACATTGCCAGCAGATTGAGGGACATGATCGCTCCCCTATATTCAACATGGTGAGGCCTCATCTGGAGTACTGTGTCCAGTTTTGGGGCCCACACTACAAGAAAGATGTGGAAAAATTGGAAAGAGTCCAGAGGAGGGCAACAAAAATTATTAGAGGGCTGGAGAACATGGCATATGAGGAGAGGCTGAGGGAACTGGGATTGTTTAGTCTACAGAAGAGAAGAATGAGGGGGATTTGATAGCTGCTTTCAACTACCTGAAACGGGGTTCCAAAGAGGATGGATCTAGACTGTTCTCAGTGTTAGCAGATGACAGAACAAGGAGTAATGGTCTCAAGTTGCAGTGCGGGAGGTTAGGTTGGATATTAGGAAAAACTTTTCCACTAGGTGAAGCACTGGAATGGGTTACCTAGGAAGGTGGTGGAATCACCTTCCTTAGAGGTTTTTAAGGTCAGGCTTGATAAAGCTCTGGCTGGAATGATTTAGTTGGGGTTGGTCCTGCTTTGAGCAGGGAGTTGGACTACATGACCTCCTGAGGTCCCTTCCAATGCTGATATTCTATGATGAGTGCTAATGTTCCTGTGTGTTATGTGATGGGGGAACACTGTATTAAAACAAAAGTGAAATGGTTTGCAGTTTATTGTCTAATAATACAAATATTTATACTGCTGGTGCTATGGTTCAGAAACACACCTTGTTTAGTCCAGTGGCTTTCAACCTTCCTGGACTACTGTACCCCTGTCAAGAGTCTTATTTGTCTCTCCTATCCACACTAGTTTCACCACCTAAAAATGACTTGTTTACAAAATCAGACATAAAACTACAAAAGTGTCACAGCACACTATTACTGACAACTTGCTTACTTTCTCATTTTTATCTTATAAAATAAATCAACTGGAATATAAATATTGCACTTACATTTCAGTCTACAGAGCAGTATAAACATGTCGTTATCTGTATGAAATTTTGGTCTGTACTGACTTCACTAGTGCTTTTATGTAGCCTGTTGTAAAACTAGGCAAATCACTAGATAAGCTGATGTACCCCCTGGAAGACCTCAGTGTACCCCCAGGATACTCCCTGGTTGAGAACTTCTGGTTTAGTCTGTTAGGCTGCCTTGACTCCTTTCAGTAGGATCCTACACAGCTCTCTGAGCCATGTCCTGAACCTTATGTATGAGTAACTAAGCCAAGGAAGCAGAACTGCACAAGATAGGGGGACTGGATACAGGGAGCCTACTCAGGAGGACCAACATTCTCATCAGTGCCCTAGAGGTGTGCTCCAGCAGTGTAGAAGTGCAGGATATTGTCTGCTATTTACTCAGGCTTAGTGCAGGGTGTGGCAATCTGTCTCTAAATGCAGGGGTCCAATTGTGGGGGAAAAGGTGGTGCTACTATTTCAGGTTTTGCCCACAAAATCAGCTGCATCCATATGAATCATCAAAAGAAGGTGCTGCTCAGAACAGATTGTGCAGATGTTCAAAATATCATTGCACGCTCTCTGAGCTTTTCTGGGTTCCCCATTAATGGGATTTGAATATGCCCATGGACTCTACTAGGCATTTTGGACTTGGGCCCTTCTTGATGGAGGGAGGGACAGGAGAAAGTGATGGTACCTACTTGTAGCACCAGAATAAGACATCACTCACAGTAAATTGTGCAGATCTGTGAACCTCCCTCTCCTTTCTTACATAAGAAATGAAATAGCTGACGTGTCAACATTTTATTTATCATTTCTGGGCAGCTACATTAACACCTGATAGCCCTCAAAGCTATTGCTCAGGTCCTCTGCAGGCTCAGTTAACTGCCTCTCCTTCAATTATACTCAATCCTTATTTGTGTGTGGTTCTTTGCAGCTATGAAAGCTTGAGACTGCTTGTTTTATTTTTTTAAATGAAAACTAAGATTGCGGAGAACAAAATAGCAGTTTAAGAGAAGTGCCAGTATGTTGCAATGCTGTGAACCAGCTAAATCTGAGTCCTGTCTAGATTCAACCACAATGCTCTCTCTGTTTGACTGGATGATCCCTCCGCAGAACATTAAATTACTAGTTGTTTTAAAACAACCCCCTTTCTCCTCCTCCAAAGTCTTCCAAGAAGCCTTTCACAATGATCTCTGCAAGACTGTGTGCAGCACCTCAAGCACAGATTGGCACCTAAATGGACCTGATCCTGAAGTCCAAACTCAAATAAGACTTTAGCACTGAGACCAAAATCTCTGTTGTTCTGATACAGCAACTGTATTTACACAGGTTCTTAGTTCCATTGACTTCAATGGGGTTCTTATTCCTGTGCTCAGAATTAAGCATGTGGTTAAATGCTTTGCTGGATCAGGGCTTTTTGCCTGAGAAGAGATTTCAGGATTGGGTCCTACGTTTCTAACCTGTTCTCTGTGAGTCTGTATTTAATCCTGTCTCTTGAAGTGTTTTTTAATAACTCAGCATATTCAGTGTCTCAGGAAATAATAACAGTTGTGTTTTAATTGTCATTTATTATTAATTGTTTTTGCCATACCTCAAGTTACTTGACAGGTGGCTATTTTAGGAATAAAATTAAGATGATTTAATACTGATATATTAATTAATATTGTAACATCCTTTGAAGGTTAAAAGAGATAATTAAGTATTATTATTATTTCTGAGAAAGGGCCCAAGGGAGAAAGTCCACTGCATAATTAAGAAAGAACATGTTTTTTCTTGCTGTCCTAAAATTTCCAAATTGTTAATATCACCAAGGACTTTAGTTTGGCTTTCAGTACATATTATGCTTGGCATAAGCATTTGTGACATCTATATATCAGTTTATCCACCTAGATTTTTGGTTATTTATGACTTTTTCCTGGCTATCACCTGGGATGCCACTTTTTGCAGATTTTAAACTCTTCGTTTTTACTGCCAATCTTGAAATACTCCTAACAGTTTCTTATTGTGCATTCCATTTCTTCCAGTGAATATCAGATGACTGGGTTATTTAATCTGTATGTATATGTATTAAGACTTGACAGTCAGTCTGTTTCAGGCCATCTTACACTTTATTTGACTTCCACTCTTTTGTAACAATCCTTGAGAAACAAGCAAACAAAGTGACAAACTACAAATGACTAACAGGAAAAAAATGAACAAAAAATGTGAATGTCTCTCAGAGTAATCCCAGCTGGCCCTAAAGTACAGCTTTGTAATGAAGGGTCCCATTTTTGAGGCTCTGCTCATATATTTTCTAGGAACACAGACTGCCAATGGGTTAGGGCCTTTCAAATAAATGTTGATTTAAGATGAAAAGTCCTGGCATATTTTTTTTTTCACTGCTTCTATTCTTTGTTTCCCAAATTATCTGATATGTCCACCAAATTCATCCTGGGGACGGAGCAAAGCACAAAGAGAGTATAGTACACTAAAATGGTCAAAATAAGCATCATGCAAAGTGAAAATAATCCCATCACAAAAATCATCACCACAGTCAGCACTAACTGGCACTTTTGTTGGCAGCAGTCTCACCAGAGAGCACTGGCTGCATGGCCGTAGTGACTGGGCTACTTTCTCACACTAGAAGAATGTCTACATTAGAGCTTAATTTGGGTTAAGTGATGCTGCCCTGGAAAAAACATTTGTGGAGTGTCTAGACAGCATTTACAAACATGTAAACTAACTCAAGATAATTGGTAGTTAATTAACTAAGACCTTGTCTATACATACAAGTTGTACTGTTCTAACTATACTAGTATTGTTAGTTATACTGGTATAGTTAAAACAGTACAACCTGCCATAGAGTGGATGGAGTTGTACTGGTATAAAAGTGCTTGTACTAGTACAGCTTATTCACTGGTAAAAGCACTTTTATACCACTATAACTATGCAGGTAAAAAAGCACACTTCTACTCAAAATAGTCAGACTAGTACAACATCTATATGTAGACCAGGCCTTATTGTTTAAAAAGTGTCTATTAAACCCTTGAGGAGTTCCCTCTAGATCTCAATGGAAGGCAGTTGGCATCATCTTCACTTCTGAGCCAGAAAGTTTTGGAGTCAAGTCATACATAGAATCGAGAGGTCATCTAGTCCAGTCCCCTGCACTCAAGTCAGGACTAAGCATTATCTAGATCAGGGGTGGGCAAACTTTTTGGCCCGAGGGCCACATCGGGGTTGCAAAATTGTACGGAGGGCCAGGTAGGGAAGGCCCCGCCCCCGATCCGACCCCCACCCACCTCCTGCCCCTGACTGCCCCCCTCCGAATACTCAACCCATCCTGCTCCTTGTCCCCTGAATGCCCCTGCCTGAACCCTCCCCCTCCACCATCTCAGGACCCCACCCCTATCCAACCCCCACCCCGCCTCCTGACAGACCCCCAGGGCTCCCCCACCCTATCCACCCCCCCCCCCCGTTCCACGTTCCCTGACTGCCTCCCCAGAGTCTCTGTCCTGTCCAACCCCTGCTGCTCCCTGTCCCCTGACTGCCCCTGGAACTCCCTGCCCCTTATCCAACCCCCCACCCCCTTACCATGCCACTTACCCCTGCCCCCTCCCTCTCCCGGAGCCTCAGCGCGCTGCGTCCAGGAGCAGCCTGGACAGCGCTGCAGTGGCATGGCTTGGGGGCTGCGGGGGTGAGCTCCTGCCACGCAGCCGGCAGGAGCTTGCAGCCCCACCCCCTTACCACATCGCTCCCAGCGGCAGCTCAGACCCTGCCAAAGCCACGCCGCTGCAACATTGTCCAGAGCCGCTCCTGGATATGGCACGCAGAGGCTCCAGGGGATGGGGGAACAGCGTGGTAAGGGGGCAGGGCTGCGAGCTCTGGTGGGCTGTGCAGCAGGAGCTCACCCTTCCCCCCACCCCCAGCCAGGCCACTGCAGCGCTGTCCAGGGCTGCTCCTGGATGTGGCACTGAAGCTCCGCGAGAGCGGGGAAGGCGGGAGAGGGGGGACAGTAAGGGAGGGACCGGGGGTAGCCTCCCCAGCTGGGAGCTCAGAGGGGCCAGGCAAAATTAGCTTGTGGGCCGGATGTGGCCCACAGGCCATAGTTTGCCCACCCCTGATCGAGACCAACCCTGACAGGTGTTTGTCTACCCTTGCTCTTAAAAATCTATAATGGCAGAGATTCCATAACCTCTCTAGGCAATTTATTTCAGTGTTTAATCACAGCTAGGGAGTTTTTCTTAATGTCCAACCTGAATCACCCTTGCTGCAATGTAAGCAAATTGCTTTTTGTCCTATCCTCAGAGGTTAATGAGAACAATTTTTCTCCCTCCTTGTAACAACATCTTATGTACTTGAAAACTGTTATCATGTCCCCCCTCAGTCTTCTCTTTTCCAGACTAAACCAACCCATTTGTTTTTCAATCTTCCCTCACAGAGCATGTTTTCCAAACCTTTAATCATTTTTGTTTCTCTTCTCTGGACTTTCTCCCATTAGTCCACATCTTTCCTGAAATGTGGCACCCAGAACTGGATGGACGCAATACTTCAATTAAGGCCTAATCAGTGCAGAGCAGAGCATAAGAATTACTTTTTGTGTCTCACTCACAATACTCCTGCTAATACCTCCCAGAATGATGTTCACTTGTTTTTGCAACAGTGTTACACTGTTGACTCATATTTAGCTTATAATCCACTATGACCCCCTTTCTGAAGTACTCCGTCGTAGGCAGTCATTTCCCATTTTGTATGTGTGCAATTTGTTGGTCCTTCCTAAGTGGAGTACTTTGCATTTGTCTTTGTTGAATTTAATCCTATTTACTTCAGACCAGTCCTTGAGTTTGTCCAGATCATTTTGAATTTTAATTCTGTGTTTCAAAACACTTGCAACCCCTCCCAGCTTGGTATCATCCACAAACTTTATAAGTGTACTATCTTCTATGCCATTATCTAAATCATTGATGAAGATATTGAACAGAACCAGATCCAGAACTGATCCCTGATATGCTCTTCAAGCTTGACTGTGAACCATAAATAATTACTCTCTGGGAATGGTTCTCCAACCAGTTATGCATTCATCATATATTACACCATCTAAGTTGTATTTCCCTAGTTTGTTTATGAGAAGGTCATGTGAGACAGAGTCAAAAGCCTTACTAAAGTCAAGATATACCACAGCTACCACTTTCCCCCATGCACAAGGCTTAGTTTTCTTTGACAGGATAACATTGGGTTGGTTTGACCTGTTTTGTTCTTGACAAATCTGTGCTGATTGTTATTTATCACCTTACGATCTTCTAGGTATTTGCAAATTGATTGCTAGTAATACCATGCAGCAGTATCAATCACTGAAATAATTAAAGTACTGTATTGTTACAGGTTCTGTCCTTCAAATGAGAGGCTAAATCAAGATCCCTAATCTCTATGTGAATAAACAGAATTTATGTTCTTGAGAAAATAGCTCATGAGGTATTCTAGTTATTAGAGACAAATCATGCCAAGACATGCACCTTTACAGACTGGGAATCCAGTGTGAAGGGGAGAGAAATCAGATGGCCCATCTGAAAAGAGTAGCATTAGACTAATAATTATGCATGAAAAGGGTACACTTTTTAAAAGTTATTGTGTAATAGTTTTAGATGTGTTATACCTGCATGTTTTGGAGCTAGGAGAAAGCCAAAGCCATACCAGTTGGACTAGTGATTTAGTTTTGCGTGATGCAATGTAAAAATGCTAATAAACTTCCAATGAGCAGCCAACTCCCATGGACTATATCTATAGACTTAGAATGACACAGAAAACACACACTGTGTTATATTAATTTAAATGGATTATATAGGCCCAAAGGGTCAAAGGTGTTAATTTGACCTTGAAACTGTCCAACATTAAACAGTTTTAAACAAAGTTTGGAGTTTGGCATTCAGAGACTCAGCATGTTTAGTATCATGGCAAAAATGCCTTTAAAAATCCTTGTTAACCTTTTATGAAGGATACAAAAAAAGAAGAAAAAATACAGTTACAGCAATTGAAATATACAGTATTAAGTGTTTCATTCTAACAACATTCTTAATCCCTTTCCCTTTAGCTGTACAGAATCTTTAGAAGGAAAAAAGTCCCAAACACCCTTGTTTGAGGATCTTTTAGATGGTATTAAAGATGGTGAAAACTTTCTTTTTGGAGAAAAGAGAAGAAGTTAGTTGAGATAGGCTAGAGTTGTTGTGGTGAAAGTCTGATCCCTTTTCCCGGAAGACAAAGCAAAACAAGCACATACTAAAAGGGAAAGAAAAGAATAATGAAGATAGAAAATGTAGATTCTGTCTCTGGTGTTGACTTTCAGTTGCAACCTCACAGCTGGAAAAACACAAGTCTGATCAGCACATGCCAAGACCTGACCAACTTGTACCAGTCTCGGCCTGTTTTGGGCATTATTTTTAACTGCCTCTTTGGTCATAGGTTTACCGTAGTGCTGCAGAATATGGCGTCTTGGCCACTAAGCCAGATTTTTATAAAACAGAAGTAAAAAGGAGACATGGTGGTGTGGGGAAAAAGACAAAGTCTCACATCTGAGGTGGTATCTGGGCTTTAACCAGAGCCAGTGGAAGTGGTGGTGTCATTTGGGTCCCTTTCTCTAGCCTGGTCTGGTCAAGACGTCTTTCAGGATTAGGATGAAGAAGCCACAACGGTGTCATGATGGATTCTGGGGTCCCAGGAGATGGTAGGAGTGGAAACCATGATGGTGAAGCTTGGTCCTTCCTCTTCTTTCAGTCAGCCAGCATCACATTAGCCAGTTTTCTCGCAGCTCCTTGCCCCTCTCCAGCCCCTTTTAAGGACTCCAAAACATGGTGATGGGCAAAATAGCCAATTTCTTCATTATTTAGTCCACCAATTCAACCTAATTTCTGACATACCAATTTTTGTTTACTGGTTTCCAGTCTCTCCCTTCTCTTACCAGCCATTATCTTAACACAGTCTTTGAATTATCTCAGATTTTTTCATTTGTACTAATTCAGCCTGTCTCCCCTTTGCACCTATTTCCATCAATAGTTATTGTTATAGATTAAAAAACTTTATGGACTTTCACTCAAATTTCACAGTCAAACTCACAAATAGGGCAAATCTGTAGGCCCAATTTTCATACCACTACCTTTCTGGGACAGAAAGACGAACAGGCTGGTACCAGCTGTCTGAGAAAAGAATGTCCTTGTAGGAAAGATTTTCATCTTGCATAACTAGCACATATTTTCTCTAACTAAGCTTAGAGTTTAGATAGCTGGGCCTTTTGGCTTCAGGCTAACTGAGCCAAATTTTGCAGTAAGCTATTATAGAAGTAGTCGGGAGTGATCCCTGTTAAATTTCATAATATCTTACATTAGAAAAGATTCTTGCAACCTCTTTTAACAAGCTCTAACATCCTCATTGTTTGCATCAAGTCTTTGAAATTGGGAAGGGAAAAGCCATCAGGCTTAAATGGGGTCGGCAACCTATGGCACATGTGCCAAAAGTGGCACACAAGCTGATTTACAGTGGCACTCTGTTGCTGGCCCAGAGTCCCAGCCGCTAGCTCTGCTCATTCCAATGCCCGCCTGGATGAGCGGAACACTGAGTCGGCAGCAGGCTGAGCGGGGCCAGTGGCCGGGACCTCAGCTGGCATGCGCCAGCAGATGGAACTCCAGGCTGGCAGTGGGCTGAGCAGCTCCGCCTATTGCCAGCCTGGGCAGGGCCGGCCCACAACATTTTGGCACCTGAGGTGAGGAGTTCAAATCCCCTTGCTTCAGCTAAAACTTTGAAAGGTCTCTTGTGCCCTCCTTCCTCCAAAACAGCACTCCATCATCTCTGTGCATCTGGAGCAGAGAGAATACATATGTACCAGTAGCAGACAAAATTTTCTACACTCCGGGTCCTAGTGGCACCCTCCATCTCCCAAATCTGGTACCTGAGCCGGCCACCTCAGTTCGCCTCATGGTAAGGTCAGCCCTGGGTCTGGGGTTCCGTCTGCTGGCCCCCATTGCCGGTCTGGGGTTCCGTCCTCTGGCCCCTGCTGCCAGTCTGGGGTTCTGTCCTCCAGCCCCTGCCAGTCATGGTCCCGGCCGCCAGCCCCACTCAGCCTGCTGCCAGTCTGGAGTTCTAGCCCCTGTAAATGTAAAATGTGTTACTGGTACATGAAACCTTAAATTAGAGTGAATAAATGAAGATGTGGCACACCACTTCTGAAAGGTTGCTGATCCCTAGGCTAGAAAAAATGTCTTTCCTTGTTCCATGAAATTCCATTCAGGATTTGCTGCGAAACAAAATTTTTTCCCTTTGTTGATACTCGCACCTTCTTGTCAACTGTTGAAAATGGGCCATATATATCCTAATTGAATTGGCCTCATTAGCATTGACCCCCCACTTGGTAAGGCAACTCCCATCTTTTCATATGCTGTGTATTTATACCTGCCTACTACTTCCAGCTTCCCTTTTGCTCAAAGAAGGTAGGGAAGTGGAAGTAGGCCATTTGCTGGTGCAGATTATTTCCCTCTCTGCGCCATTTCTGAAGTGCAAGTCAGCACTGAGGGAGAGTGGGGGGCATGGGATCAAAGTCCCTGGCTACTGCCTGCTACCAGTGCAGGAGGAGGAGCAAGAATAATTCATTATGATATTCACCATTCAAAATGGAAGCAGCTTTGATACATAGCTCGCGTAATATATTTCTGTTCTCCGATGGGATGAGGAAACTCTTAGAATTAGTTTAGTAAATACTCATGATTGTAAACAAAAAAAAATACACCTTCCAGGAATATTCTGCAATGTTTGTTTGCAATTTACTGTTTTTATATATAACTATCAGTAAATTCATTTTCTAGAGTATTTGTGGAAGGCAAACACATAAGCATATCACAGTCAAAGCAAATGCATTTTAAAATTCAAGCAAATACTCATGGAAAGATTTTTGAAATATTCATCTAGCTCTAGGGGAAAAAAAACTAGGATCAATTTCCTATGTCCATTGCAAGTAATCACTTGAGTAGCTAGTTAATACTGCAGATTCCATTAGAAAAGCAGAGCAGGGTAGCAAAGAAAAAAACAAAAGGAATGAAAACAGACTCCAGATCTTTTCCACCATTATTTGATAAACTTCCTGGTAATCATGACTGATTTTCTTTATGAGCTCATTTTTCAGTGGAATAAAACCATCAATATACAAATAGTGTCTTTCATATCATATCCAGTACCTTTTAAAATGAATGTTCGTATATTTTTCTGAGCCCAGTGAGGCAGATTGCCTTTTCTATTTCTGTTACGTATGTGAAGAATTCAAGCGATTCACAAGCAATATTAGATGTTTAACTGCAGGAGCAAAGAATCAAGAAATAGTACCCACTGTGGGCTAAATGCTGAGGTGCCGACACTGTGCCCACAGCACCCACGGATGTGAGGTGCTCGACAGCTGTTCAGCATTTGGCTCCTTATGTGTAGCAGCATCCATAAGATTTAAACTGTGTACTGTTCATGGCATATTGGAAACATCTGTCCAAGGCTATGTGATCATGAGGTCATGCTTCCCTTTGTCATTCTTTCCATCAGTGATGGGTCTGAGCCACAGAGTTTACATCTGAATTCAGATCCAAACCGCCTCAAATTGCAATGATGTTTGGAGCCTAGGTTTTCATATATCTATCATTAGGCATACTTTATGGCAATATGCATATCAACTCTCACTATCTACCAGCATTGGGAGGGAAATGTACTTTATGTTTAAGCTACTATTTAATTATATATTCCTTCTTCATGAAGTATTTCCTCCCATGCAGGGGGCAGAAAAAGATATAGGGGCAAGTCGCCAATGAAGTCATTATGCTCATAGCGTACATGAGAAAGAAAAACAGAACCTCCATGACCCCACAGAATTCTCAGTCAGTCACACGTCTGTCTGAGATCAACATCTTTTCACACTCCTATATTTTCAACCTCAGAATAAAAGAAAGAGTATTGTCTAGATGACATCTGTGGAGCCGCTGACTGTACATGGGAAGAGGCACAGCAAGAAGGATTATACACAGACAGAATATAAAGATCTGAACAGAGCCCTCATGTATTAATATATCATGCTCTTCAGATTAAGTTATGCCTTCAGGAAACCAGAATGTGTGAATTTGTGTGTGATGCTCAAGAGTCAAACTCCTATAGATATACAGGTAAACCAAGATTATCCAAACACTGGATCAATGGGAAACATTCTGGGCTTGTTCTCAGCTGAGAGCTGCACATGCATAGTCCTGAAAGTGGAACAAGCTAATGTATATTGTATTTCCTCATACTGTATGTATGCTGGCAACACTCTTCGAAGCCTGCAGCTTCCACTGAAGATTTAATATTTGTTACACAGTGTAATCTCACAATGTAATTAATGGCTAGAAACTCTCCCTGCACTGAAGATGCACACTGAGGATAGGAGATAAAAATACATAAGTAGAAATCTGTATGTGGGTATTTGGTAAATATAGGCAGACTATTGGCCCATCTCTAAAATGGGCATAATAATCCTTACCTGCCTCACAGAGATGTAAGAGGTTTAATTAAACCTTGTAAAGTGCTTCAGGATCCTCAAATGAAAGAAGTTAGAGAGATATATAGATTAAGGCTGTCAAGCAATTAAAAAAATAATTGCACAGTTAAGCAATAATAGAAGACCATTTATTTAAATATTTTGGGGTGTTTTCTTCTTTTTCAAATATATTGATTTCAGTTACAACATAAAGTATGCAATGTTCACTTTATAATCATTTTTGATTACAAGTATTTGCACTGTAAAAAAAATAGTATTTTTCAATTCACCTAATACAAGTACTATTGTGCAATCTCTTTTATCATGAAAGTTGAATTTACAAATGTAGAATCATGTACAAAACATGTATTCAAAAATAAAATGTAAAATTATAGAGCCTGCAAGTCCACTCAATCCTATTTCTTGTTCAGCCAATCACTCAAACAAGTTTGTGTGAGTGTGTGACAAAGAGTCCTGTGGCACCTTAAAGACTAACTAAAGTATTAGAGCATAAGCTTTCGTGGGCTAATGCTCTCATACTTTAGTTAGTCTTTAAGGTGCCACAGGACTTTTTGTCACTTCTGCAATTCCAGACTAACACGGCTACCCCTCTGATTCTCTCAAACAAGTTTGTTTGCATTTGCAGGAGATAATGCTGCCCATTTCTTGTTCACAATGTCACCTGAAAGTGAGAACAGGCATTCTCATGGCATTGTTGTAGCTGGCATTTAGATGCGCTAAAGATTTGTATGTCCCTTTATGCTTCAATCACCAGGGAACAGGTGTCCATGCTGATGATGGGTTCTGTTCAATAACAATCCAATGCAGTGCAGACTGACACATGTTCATTTTCATTATCTGCATCAGATGCCACCAACAGAAGGTTGATTTTCTTTTACGGTTGTTCATGTTCTGTGATTTCCGCATCAGAGTGTTGCTCTTTTAAGACTTCCAAAAGCATGCTCTTTGACTCATCCTCTCAGATTTTGAAAGGCACTTCAGATTCTTAAACCTTAGGTCAAGTGCTGTAGCTATCTCTAGAAATCTCATATTGATACTTTCTTTGCATTTTATCAAATCTGCAGTGAAAGTGTTCTTAAAATGAACATGTGCAGGGTCATCATCCGAGACTGCTATAACATGAAATATTTGGCAGAAAGCAGGTAAAACAGAGCAGGGGACATACAATTCTCTCCCAAGGAGTTCAGACACAAATTTAATTAACGCATTAGTTTTTTAACAAGCTCCATGAGCATGGAAGCTTGTCCTCTGGAATGGTGGCCGAAGCATGAAGGGGCTTACTAATGTTTAGCATATCTGGCACGTAGAGGCCTTGCAATGCCAGTTACAAAAGTGCCATCCAAATGCCTGTTCTCACTTTCTGGTGACATTCTAAATATGTAGAGGGCAGTATTATCTCCTATAAGTGTAAACAAACTTATTTGTCTTAGCGATTGGCTGAACAAAAAGTAGGACTGAGTGGACTTGTAGGCTCTGAAGTTTTACATTGTTGTGTTTTTGAATGCATTTACGTAACAAAAAAAATCTACATTTGTCAGTTGTACTTTCACAATAAAAAGAATGCACTACAGTACTTGTATGAGGCAAACTGAAAATACTATTTGTTTTATCATTTTCATAGTGGAAATATTTATAATAAAAAATAATATGCAGTGATTTCAATTATAACACAGAATACAATATATATGAAAAAACAACCAAAATATTTAACAAATTTCAATTGGTATTATATTGTTTAACAGTGCGATTAAAACTACGATTAAGTGCGACTAATTTTTTCGAGTTAACTGCGTGAGTTAACTGCAATTAATTGACAGCCCTAATATAAATGCTTTGATTGGATCAACTTCTGTTGGTGAAACAGAGAAGTTTTCAAGCTGCACAGTAATATTTGACACAGATATAGACATCTCACCTAGAACCTTATCGCACACACTGATAAGTCAAGGCAAAACAGCATGTTCTCTTAATTCTGTGGAACTTTTACACCACATAGGCCTTGGAGTGCAAAGAAGCTAGCCTAGAGCCTTCCAGTAGCACAAAGAGCTATACCCACAATCCACAACCTACTGGCAACACAGACAGAGATACATCTACAGCAGGCAGACCATCTGGAAATACAGAGAAATATTTCAACAGTGCAGATTCCTCATACACAGTGATACACCAACAGCCTGGCAGAGGAAGGAAGACATTTATACACCTTTCCTTACAATGATGTACAATAACTCCTCACTTAACGTTGTAGTTATGTTCCTGAAAAATGCAACTTTAAGTGAAACGATGTTAAGTGAATCCAATTTTCTCATAAGAATTAATGTAAATAAGGGGTTAGGTTCCAAGGAAATTTTTTTCACCAGACAAAAGACTATAATATGTAAGCAGTGTCAGGAATGAGATATATTCTGACATCTGGTGGTGAACTATGGGAATTGCAGTGAGCCTTGCAAAATAAGTCTGGGGCTGATCAATTTGCATAGACACACCCACTGCGCCTAGCCTGAGCCCACAGCAGCCCACATGGCCACTTCGGCTGATGAGGGAGCCCCAGTTTCTATGTTATTGGGGCAGGAATGATAAAGTGATGTTACTGTGATTATGTGAATGAAGGACTATGGACATGTACTTGGCCCGTGTTATGATGGAGAGACTCGCCATCATCTAGGTAGCACTCACTGGGCAAGGGCCATGCGTTTTCAGAACACTGTGAGATTGAGAGAGGTGATGGACAAGCATCTATACCTTTTGGTGAGGTCTCTGTCTGAGGGCCTCCCAGGCCTATTACACCCTGCCTCTCTCCACTGTGGAATGTCAGAATTGAATTTTGCTTCTATTAGGAGCCTGGTTCCAGGCTGCTGAGCTGACAATTGCTTTGGGCTCAGTGGTGCACCTGTACTAAGGCTCCCCTACTGTGAGCTGAAATCACTTAAGAGCTGAAATCACCTAAGAGCTAAAAAAATCACTGAGCGCTGTCTTAAGTAGGGGGGACCTGGAAAAAGTGCAGAGTGGCTGGTGCAGCAGAGCAGTCTGTGTGTCGGCTAGCAGGACGGCTAGCGGAGTGACTGGTGCAGCAGAGCTGTCTGTCTGTCACCTAGCAGAGGCGTAGGTGCTGTGGGCAGAGTGACCGGCGCGGCAGAGCTGTCTGTGTGTCGGCTAGCAGAGCAGCTAGCGGATCAACGGGCGGAGCGGTTCGTGGGACAGCCAGCGGAGCGGAGCAGAGCCGATTGCGGTGAGAGCTGCAGCGGAACCTCACGGAGAGGCGGCGCAGTCGGCCTCGGACCACGTAAGGTGCCCCGTGCCCTACCCTCCATCTCCACCCAGGCTGGAGGTAAGACTCTGCCAATTGACTTTTGAACTCTGCACGGACCAAGGACAGAGACTCTTGGGCTGTTGAACTTTTGGGACTATTGAGTGACTTTTTGGGGTTGTGGAACTCAAGAGCCAAAGGGAAGGCCACGGCCTATTTGCTGGGAGGGGGGCTTCTGGTTCATGGTTTGGTTTATTAACCTTGTTTGTGGTGTTTCCCCAATATAATGCCACATTGTTGCTCCCTGTTATTAAAAGGCTTTGGTACACTCAGACTCTGTGCTTGCGAGAGGGGAAGTATTGTCTCTTACAGACGCCCAGAGGGGTGGTATATGGTTGTCCCAGGTCACTGGGTGGGGGCTCGAGCCGGTTTTTGTATTGTGCTATTGGAATGGAACCCCTGGATACTGAACCCGGCCCTTGTTGCTGCCAACTCTGATGGGCAGAAGGGTTACAATATTATGTATATATATATATATACACAGACACACACAGTATAAGTTTTAAATGAACCATTTAATACTGGTACACAGCGATGATGATTGTGAAGCGTGGTTGAGATGATGAAGTCAGACAGTGGGATATTTCCCAGGGAATGTCTTACTGCTAAATGATGAGCTAGCAATCAGCTGAGCCCTCAAGGACTAACCCATTGTTGTTAATGTAGCCTCTACAAGGCAGCAGGAATGGAGGGAGAGGAGACAGCATGGCAGACAGATAGAGACACACCTCATGTGTGTGTGTGAGAGAGAGATGTGCATTGTCCCTTTACGCAGGCTGAGCCCACTCTAAGTACACTGCCTTTTTAAGTAGATCAGCAAGTTGAGACAGAAGCTGCTGCCAGGAAACTATCTCCCTCCTGAGCCCTGTCGTATCCCCCTCAGCTCTATGGAAATGTGGTAAGCAGGGTGCAGGAGCAGGGAAGAGGGGTACCCCTTGACATTAGTCCCCCTCTCCCCTCCTGCACAGCAAGCAGGAGGCTCCTGGGAGCAGCTCCAACTCAGAGGGCAGGAGCAACACATGGCAGTGGGGGAAGGGACAGCTGAACTGTTGGCAATTGATAGCCCGCTGAGCAGCTGCCACACAGGGAACTTAGGGGAGCAGGGAGCTGATTGGGGGGGGGCTGCCGGTCCACCCTGGTTCCACGCCCCCACCAGCTAGCTCCAACAGGCTCCTCTTCCTGCAAACAGTGGACAAAGCAGGTGGCTGCCAAAGTATGTTATAAAGGAGCATTGCACAACTTTAAACAAGCATGTTCTCTTATTGATCAGCAACATAACAAAACAACGTTAACCGGGATGACTTTAAGTGAGGAGTTACTGTACACGTCTTTTCCTAAGATTACTTGTTCCCAAATAGTGGCCAAAAACAAGTTCTAAAGTATGTGTAGATGTCAACATTCCCAACAGCTGTCTGTGTATGAATACTCCATTGTTAACAAAAATATACTATAAAGTTTGCTGAGCTGTACAAACCACGAGAGTTCTTTGCTCTCGTGGTTTTGATGTTTCCACAGGAACCTGTAATAATAAAAGTACAGACCTAGCAATCAGTACTAGGATTCTTGGCTGGGATACATTTTCTTCTCTGTGGGAGAGCATGGAAGAAAGCAAACATATGAGAAATGGAGCTAGGTAGATCCTAGGTAGGTGGAGGATAACTATGCTTTGTACTGCTCCCTAGGGAGCCATAGCTCCTCCCTATGAACAATACATGTTGGAGTGCAGCAGCTTAGCAGGACTAGAGCTGGAAAGCAGAGATTCTGCATGGCATATTCTCCTGGGAAAGGGGCTAAAACTGCATAGGAAATTGCCATAGAGTACAATATTGGTCTATTCTATGGATGGGGGCAATATGTCCAGTTGCTGGGGTGGTGAGTCAGTAGTAGCACCACATATCAGCTAGCTGCTAATGGGGAAGAATGGTCATGTTAGCCAGGCAAAGGGGTCTGAACTCTTTGGGTCTCATTGGGAAACATGGGGTTTGGGCCTGAATTTCCACAAGACTTACCTTTATCACGATTCATACAGGAAATGGCCAACAGCTAGGCAGAGGATTAGCAGGGGATGCTACCTTCCTCCTACCATCCTCCTAATTATTTACTAACTCATTTGTTGTGTTTTCCCTTCCACTTGATTATAAAACCTTTGGAGCAGGAACCTTATGTTTATATTTATTTAGCCAGCACAGCAGTTGATATACTGTGGCTCTGTCTTGACCGGGATTCTGGTTGCTATCATAATATAAATGTTAACTTATAAAACAACAATGATAATCCCTGGCCTAGGCAGTGACCCTGCTGCTTCCTCTTCCACCAGATGAAGCAGTGGATGCCCAAAGGGTATGGCCTAAAAAAACCCTGATCTTTTTCAAAGTAACTTTTTCCCCTTTACAGGTTTTTCTGCAGAAGGGGAGGAGCTATGTAACTTACAGTTACTTAAAATAATTTATTCTATAGCCAACTCCTGTTCACCTTGATTTTAGGTGTAGGAGTGGCACCACCTATTATACAGATTGTCTGATGCTTTCCGCTATAAACCTCTGTTTTCAGTTGTTGATAACTTTACCAGACTTGAACCTTTTGAGCTAAAATTTTCCATGGTGTCTGCCTCAGGTTGAATTTTTGTTTTTTAAAACATTTCAGCCAGTACAGTTCATCCCTTTCCAAGAACATGTTTTGCCCATGTTAAAAAAGGCATGTAATTGCAGGCTCTATCATAAGGCATATACGCAAGGGGGCAAATTAAGGTTGCACTGACATCCTGAAAAGTCTGATATCTCCTAACCTTTGAATATTTGACTTTGCAACCTCAAAATTGATATCTTTTTTCCATATTTAATATTATGCAGCACATCCAGATTGGTTGTTATTTAGGATTATAGCTAGAATAAAATGCTGCAGGATTTGTTTTAATCTCCACAAATGGCTGCACCCATTTGGAAATCTCAGCATTTATGCTACAGCTGATCTACCACAAAGCCAAGATTTATTTATATACTGGATCTTCTCCTGTGGAGGATACAATATGTATGTGCGTACACGGACCAGTGTGGAACCAGGAAGTTTGTTAAGGTGCTTTGCTGGGTACACCTGAGCAGGGAGAATGGGCCGTAAGTAGTTTTTTGCCACCTTCCTGCCTCTCCCTTCAGTCTTGAGGGCAGTCACAGTCCAGGTCAGCTGCCAATACAATTTAGAGTCTCACTTCACCTAACCCAGGATTGTCAGAGCACAGGACCCGCCCACCATGCTCCATCCCACCTCTGGTGTTCCCCCAGAATTTCAAAATGGGGGCAGCAGTGGGCGATGTAGAACTGGCCATGCCAGCTTTTTGTCATCCAGGGATTTCCCCAAACAAGGGGAATATGCAGGTGACTGTTTAATTCAGCCATTCACCAGACTGGGAGAAAATTTACACTCTCAGGGAAGGCCCTGGGAGTGTAAAATTAACAGAATTCAAAATAACTGACATTTACATAGTAAGGTAGTCATTCATGTCTTGTTTATTTCAAAGATGAGTCCACATTAATCGCTTGGATGGGAACACTCTGGAACTGTGGAGAAATTCAGACCCAGATTTGAGGTTTGTCTCTCAGACTCATCTCTTATACAGACAGTTCAATACACAGGAATGGTTTCATTTTGCCTGATTTTGTTGTTGTTGTTGTTGAAACAGTCAAATGTGGCTCATGACTATATCCCAGTGGCCAGTTAGACAACCACTCCTTGGCCTAGATTGCACCTCAGCCACAGACATCAGGTTGCGCTAAATATAGATGACTTTGCTCTCTGCATTGGCTCATCTCTGCTGACTAGTGTGTGGGGTGCAGAATTGATGTTCCATCCATTCACTTTTAGAGGATTTTAGCTGGAGGAGTAATAAGTCCAGAGAGAGAGAGAGAGTGTGTGTGTATGTGTGTGTGTGCACGCCCCTGGGGTGTGTTGATGGGTGGAAAAGATGGTGGTTTGTTCCTCCATAGCTCCCTATACAGCCCACATAAGGCTGATCCAGGGTTTGGCCCTTTGTTAGTAATGTTCATTACATGGTGAGAAATGATGACTGAGTCATTGGCTGATGCAGGGAAGGCAATTCATTATGGGCCCTGCATGAAGAGGCAAGTGGAGGAGGTGGAAGAAGACTCTTTCCATCCTTGCCTTTTGTACATTCATGCAAGGGCCGTGCACATTCTGGCCATCCCTATGTGATGTTGTAATGGTTGGCAATACAGACAACATTCATCATGTGCTAGTTAAGCTGGCCAAGGTACATGCTTGTCAAATGTGTTTATAAAAAGAAAACACAGTTTATATCTTTATTGAAAGACTGTAAAGTAGGTCTCCCTTACAGCTTGCATTTGATATCAGGAAGGAAAATTGTATATAAAAAGAATAGAGCTTAAGACTGGTAAATATATTAGCCAGGAAACTGAAACTGAAACATTTCCATTTGACTCCAGTTTCCTGGGGAAGTAGGCCTCAGTAGGTTCTGTCAGTCTCCATTCTCACTGTAAGCTTTACTTTGATCTTTGTTTGTTTACATTAGCCTTTGCTACAGTACTCACAAAGAGCCTTCAGTGAATTCTCAAAGTCATGTACTACACTGTGCTAAGCCAACTTTCAAATTAGTATTGTGATGGTATACATTATCTGGAATAACTCTTAATACCACCAGAATTAGGTGGTAATATAAGTATTCCTTTAAATGCACACTCAAAGAGTTAAGTTAAGGGACAGTTAATACACATCCAATGGTTATTCAAAACATCAGGGATGACTTTTAACCTAAACCCTAGGGCCTAGAGGATACACACAGAAAAGGGGTGTAAATTCCATTCTGATCCAAACTATGTAGCTTAGCAAGGTGTGTACAATAAAAGTGTGTGCACATATGATGGTGAAAAATATGCAGACTACAGTCAATGTTATAGTTATTCAGGGCTGAATACATAGTTATGTTGTTCTGGGAAATCAAAGAAGTTAAGTGCCCAGTCAATGATCCTACCAAACTGTGTATCCAACTGAGCTAGCAAAGAAAACTAAATAGAAGTAATTCTGGTCACCTGTGCAAAATGGGTGTAAAATGCTGCTGTTCTGATTTGGTAGGGATTTAGACCCAATTTGCGCTGGTGGAAATGACTCTCTGAGGTGCAAAGCAGTGGAAAGTCAGGCCTTAAAAGCAGATTATCTATGACATCTCTTTTTCTGCCCCTATCCCTAGGGAGCTCTGCTATAGAAAGTCACTAATTCTGATCAAGTCTGTAGATTAGTGGAGCATTTTCACCAAAACCAATACAAACAACATTCTAAGCAAGAATCTAACTGTATAATGTTGTCGCAAGGTCTCACAATTCTAAGGCTTCATTTCTTACAAAATATATTAGAGTACCTCTAGGAAGCATCGTAAATAACAACCACACTTGTCAAAATAAATTAGGTGCAATTTGTAATGACAAATCCTTGATTTTCCCCCGCTCCGTGATGTTTCATAGAAATAGAATGCTAGAAGGTGCCTTGAAGGATCGTCCAGTTCAGTGGTCCTCAACCTTTCCAGACTACTATACCCCTTTCAGGAGTCTGATTTGTCTTGTGTACCCCCAAGTTTCACCTCACTTAAAAACTACTTAGTTACAAAATCAGACATAAAAATACAAAAGTATCACAGCACACTATTACTGAAAACTTGCTTACTTTCTCATTTTGACCATATTAAAATAAATCACTTGGAATATAAATATTATACTTACATTTCATAGGTAAACAAGTCATTGTGTGTATGAAATTTCAGTTTGTACTGACTTCACTAGAGCTTTTTATATAGCCTGTTGTAAAACTAGGTAAAGAGGAGGTTACTCACCTTGTGCAGTAACTGACGTTCGAGATGGGGTCCCTGTGGGTGCTCCACATTAGGTGTTGGTGCATTCCTGTGCCATCAGTCGGAGATCTTCACAGCAGTACTCGTACTGGCCACGCATGTGCAGAGCCTGTCCCCCAGCTCTGAGTATATCTAATAGAACGCATGTGTGGCCGGTTCCCTCAGTTCCTTCTCTACAATGGAGGCTACCACAACTCCAAAGTAGAGGGGAGGAGGGTGGGTAGTGGAGCACCCACAGGGACCCCATCTCGAAGGTCAGTTACTGCACAAGGTGAGTAACCTCCTCTTCTTCTTCTTCGAGAGTCCCTGTGGGTGCTCCACATTAGGTGACTTCAAAGCAGTGTATCTTATGGAGGTAGAGACTTCGGATTGGGAAGGAAAGCAGTAGATAAAACAGCTCTCCCTAATCATGTGTCTACGAGAGGGCCCTGAGTAAGGGCATAATGTTTCACAAAAGTATGTTCAGAAGACCAGGTGGCTGCTTTGCAGATATCGGTCAGAGGAAAAGCCATGGAGGTAGCCATTGATCTGGTGGAGTGGGTTCTAATATCCGCTGGAGGAGGGATTTTTCGTATCTCATAACAGAGGCAGATACAGTCAGAAATCCAATTTGAAAGTCTTTGGGTTGAGATAGGTGAGCCGCGAGATCGGTCGGCGATGGAGACGAAAAATCTGGGAGATTTCCGAAATGACTTGGTCCTATCTAAATAGAAAGGTAAAGCTCTGTGGATGTCTAGGGTATGCATTGCAGATTTGAAAGAATTAGCATGTGGTTTAAGGAAAAAGGTTGGCAGGTGTATTGGTTCGTTGAGGTGGAATGACGAGTGCACATTCGGAAGGAATTTGGGATGTAGTTGGAGAGTAACTTTGTCCTTAAAAAACAGCGTGTATGGTGGGTCTGCCATGAGAGCCGCTATTTCTCCTGCCCTTCTGGCAGAAGTAATGGCCACTAAGAAGGCCGTTTTCACGGAGTGATGTAAGAGGGAACAAGTGGCTAGGGGTTCAAATGGTCCGTGGGTTAGGCAAGATAATACCAAGTGCAGATCCCATGGAGGGGTAGGAGGTCTAACTTCTGGGTGCGGTACTTGGAGACCTTTGAGAAAACGTTTAGTGATTGGATGAGCAAATAGAGTGGTATTGTCAATTTTATCATGAAAAGTTGAGACAGCAGCTAAGTGGACTTTGGTGGAGCTATAAGGGAGTCCAGATTGTTTGAGGATGACCATATACTCGAGTAGGGAAGGAAGAGGTGCAGACACAGGGGGCAGTTGTTTGGTCGTGCACCACTGGGAAAAACGCTTCCATTTGTGGAGATAGGTGATGCGAGTAGAGTTCGTCCTACTATGTAGAAGCACTCTTTTAACTTCGTCCGAACATGTTAGTTCATGCTGGGAGAACCACGGAGGAGCCAAGCTTTGAGGTGAAGCATGGAGATGTTGGGATGGAAGAAGCGACCGTGTTGTTGCGATAGTAGATTTTGTTTAAGAGGCAGTGAGATTGGTGGTCGAACGGACATCCTGATAAGGAATGGGAACCATGGTTGTCTGGGCCATGCTGGGGCAATCAATATCACCCTGGCCTGGTCCTGTCGTATTTTCATGAGAACTTTGTGTAGGAGTGGAATTGGGGGAAAAGCGTAAAGTAAGTTCTCTTGCCACAGAATCATAAGTGCATCGCCCAGGGAGCATTTGCCCAGTCCTGCTCTGGAGCAAAATTTGGGGCACTTCGTATTCTCTGCAGTGGCGATGAAGTCTATTGCTGGGTAACCCCAAATGCGGAATACATTGGATAGAATGGTTTCGTTCATCTCCCACTCATGGTCCCATGGAAAGCGTCTGCTTAGTTCGTCCACTGTGGTATTCAGAGCACCAGGAAGGTAGGCCATGGTTATGTGTATATTGTGAGCCAGACACCAGTTCCAGAGTTTCATAGCCTCTGTGCAAAGGGAATGAGAGCGAGCTCCTCCCTGCCTGTTGACACAGAACATACAGGCGATGTTGTCTGTCATGATCCGTACACGTTTGTTCTGGATTAGCGGAAGGAAGTGATGGCAAGCATTGCGTATGGCTCGAAGTTCCAGAACATTTATGTGTAGAGAGGTTTCTGTAGGGGCCAGAGTCCCTGGGTCTTGTGATGTAACATATGAGCACCCCAGCCTGTGAGGGATGTGTCTGTAGTGATTATAAAGGATGGAGGCAACTGGAGAAACGGGACTCCAGAGCAGAGGTTCGCGTGGACTGTCCACCATAGGAGAGAGTCCTTGACTCGGAACGGTATTGAGAGGGGTTTGGTTAGGGTGTGCACATTGGGTTTGTATACCGTGGCCAATCAAGCTTGGAAGCATCTCATGTAGAGACATGCATTTTGGACCACGGAAGTGCACGAGGCCATGTGGCCTAGTAATTGTAAGCAGTCTCGAGCAGTGACTTGAGAGCTGTTGCAAAGTTTCATTGCAAGCTGCTTTATGTTGTTGAAACGATCGGGCAGGAGAGTTGCTATACCTCTCCGAGAATCGAGATGAGCGCCGATAAAAATCTAGGTTCTGAGTAGGAGTTAATGTGGATTTTTCTTTGTTTATTTGTAGGCCGAGTGACCGGAAGCACTCGACAGTGAGTTGTGTGAATCGACATGCTTCGTTGAGTGTTGAGGATTTGAGAAGACAATCGTCCAGGTAAGGAAAAATTATGACTCCTCGCTTTCGGAGGTGGGCGGTAACTACCACCAGGAGCTTGGAAAACGCGCTGGGAGCAGTGGATAGGCCGAAAGGTAGTACCCTGTACTGGAAGTGGGTCGAGCCTAGAGTGAAACGAAGAAAACATCTGTGGGAGGGATGTATAGTCATGTGAAAAAAGGCAGCCTGTAGGTGAAGTGCTGACAACCAATCACCCTGCTCCAGTGCTGGGATTATGGTGGTGAGGGTAACCATTTTGAACTTTTGTTTCTTGATGAAAGTGTTGAGTTGCCTGAAGTCGAGTATTGGTCTCCATCCCCCGGTTTTCTTTTCTGTTACAAAATAATGGGAGTAAAACCCCTTCCCTCTGTGTCTTTCGAGCACAAGCTCCACTGCTCCCAATAGCAGGAGGCGATGTACCTCTTGCAGGAGCAGGTGCTCGTGAGATGGGTCCCTGAAGAGGGACGGGGAGGGAGGGTGGGTGGGTGGCATGGATAGGAAGGGAATGGTGTAACCAAGTGTGACAACCTCTAAAACCCACTTGTCGGTGGTAATGCTGTGCCATTGGTTGAAAAATGGTCGTAGGCGGTGCCCAAAAGTTGGGACAGTTGAGATGAGCGCTGGAGTAGGAACATTGTTTTCAAAACCCTCGACCAAAGCTTCAAATCTGCTTGCTAGTTGGAGGGGGCTGAGGCACTGTAGTGGAATTGCGGCGACGTAGGTATCTAGGTCTTTGATGCTGTTGCTGTTGCTGTTCGTTAGTTCTCTGGAAATGCTGAGTATAAGCAGGGTAGTGTGGACACTGATAAGGCTGATACCTGTATTGTCTTCGTCTGTTCGTAGGGGTTTGTATACCTAAGGACCTAAGCTGGAATCTTTCATCGAGTGGAGGATGTCGTTTGTTGTGGAGGCAAAGAGTTTATCGCCATCAAAAGGAAGGTCTTCAACAGTAGCCTGGACCTCTCGAGGGAAAGAAGAAGAAGAAGAGAGCCACAACCCTCTGCGCATGACGACTGCTGTAGCAGTGGATCTTGCTGCAGCATTGGCCGCATCTAGCGCCGCTTGGAGATCTGTGCATGATATGATTTGACCCTCAGAGATTAAAGCAGTGAATTGTTGTTTTTTTGCTTCAGGAATGTCATCAGTAAAATCTGTAAATTTTCTATAATTTTTGTGATTGTATTTTGCCAGAACGGCTGCGTAGTTAGCAAAACGAAATTGTAAGGTGGAAGATGCGTACACTTTTTGTCCAAGCAGATCTGAACGTTTGTTGTCCTTATCAACTGGGGTTGAGCGGGAAGATTGGCGTTTGTTCTTTTGCGTAACTGCGTCAACTACTAGCGAGTTAGGGGATGGATGGGTGAAGAGGAATTCAGAGCCCTTGGGAAGGATGAAGTACTTGCGGTCCACTCTCTTGCAAGTAGGTTGGCTGGTAGCAGAAGTCTGCCAGATGGCTTTTGCGGGTTCCAGCAGAGCTGGGTTAATAGGTAAGGCAAGTCTGGCAGAAGAGGAGGGCTGCAGAATGTCTGTCAATTCATGCTGCTGCTCTGGAACCTCCTCCAGATTAATTCTCAAGTCACTTGCCACTCTTTTGAAAAGGTCTTGAAAAGATGAAAAATCATCTGAAGCTGGTGGGAGAGGAGGGAGCAGAGCTTCATCATGCGAGATGGCTGGGTCTATTGTGTTATCAACAGATGGTGGCTGAGCCTGCGCTTGCAAGGGCGCTGTGTGATGACTGGAGTCAGTGACAGATTTGTGAGCTCATCGTCTCAGACCAGTCTCAAGCCTGGTGGAAGTGGCACAGCGAGCGTGGTCCACGGGGCCCAATATGGCCACTGTTGTGGGAAGGGCATGTGTGGCAGCAGGAATGGGTTTACGTGCCAAGCCGCAGGATCCTGAGGGTATGAGGAGGAGAAATTCCTCTGACCTCTAGTAACTGGGGTCTGAGGATGAACTTCAAAGGGAGAAAAAGCCTCCTGGGGATCCTCCTCTTCCTCACTGGAGAGTGGTTCTGATCCTGGCTGAGCTGCTGGTGAAAGAAATCTTGAAGTAAAGGTGACTGCAGGTCACCTGGTTGTATAAATTGAAAAGGTGAAGCTTCCCTTTGTATTGGAGGCTGTGGCTGAAAATAGCTTCCCTGAACCAGTGCTTGAAGGGTTAATTGGCTGCCGGCCAGCTCAGGGCATCTCGGCTGGCTCCCACGCTGACAGCACGTTTGTAGCGCGCAGGGAGCGAGGCATGTCAGCGACCTGTGGCACCGAGGTGCCTGTGGCGCCGCAGGGAGCCGTTTGTGAGGCGGGCAATTGCCAAGCCTGCAGCCTCTGCACCAATGTGAAGCGCTACTGCCGCAGCCACAGGCGGGATTCGCGCGGTGCCGGAGGAGCCCCGGGCATCAAAACTGCTGAGCCGGGAGAGTGGGAGTGGGCGGGGGGAGGCAGGAGACTCGCTGGGAGAGACTTTCTGCCGGGGAGTTAGCCTTGCCGGTGACAGAGGTGGTGTGTTGTTGTAGTCTGCTTGGATTTTCTTGAAGCGGGAGGGCTGCGGTGAGGAGCAGAGCCGGGATGAACTCCTGGGTCAGAGGTGGACCCGAGACACTTCTGAAGAAGGAGACGCTTGAGTTTTAGCTCTCTGTCTTTTCTCGCCCGAGATTTTAACTTGCTGCAGTGGGCACGTTTTTGTGGGACGTGAGACTCTCCCAAGCACTTAATACATTCAGCATGGCCATCGGAGAGAGGGACGGCATCTCCACAGGGAGAACAGCGCTGAAAGCCTGGGCAGCCAGGCATGTCGGCAGTGACAGCGCTGAGGGAAAAAACTGACAGGAATTTTTTATTAAGAGAAGAAAAACTAACTACCACTAAAAACTAACACTACTGGTGACAAAGAACCCGCTAACTACACAACCAACAAGGGAGGGAAAGTTTGCTAAGGAGCCTGCTGAACTCTGTCTCAAGCCCGGGACGGTAGAGAAGGAACTGAGGGAACCGGCCATGCATGACTTCTATTAGGTATACTGGGGTGGGGGGGGCAGACTCTGCACACGCATGGCCCGTGGGAGTACTGCTGCGAAGATCTCCGATTGATGGCGCAGGGATGCACCAACACCTAATGCGGAGCACCCACAGGGACTCTCTCCTGAAGAATAGTTAGCTATACCCTCTGAAAGACCTCTGTGTATCCCCCAGGAGTATCCCTACCGTTGGTTGAGAACCACTGATCTCGTCCATACCTCCGTGGTAGCACAACTCTGACATGTGTTTGTCTAGCCTGTTCTTAAAAACCTCCAATGAGAGAGTTTCCACAACCTCTCTTGGTAAACTATTCCAATCATTAACTATTCTTACAGTTACACCGTCTTTCCTAATATCTAACCTAAAACTTGCTTGCTGCAGATTAAGCCCAATACTTCATGTCCTATCTTCAGTGGCTGTGGAGAACAATTGATCATCATCATCTTCTTTATAACAGTCCTTAACATATTTGATACTAGGTCCCCCCTCAATCTTCTTTTCCCAAAGCTAAACACACCTTTTTTTTTACCTTTTCTCATAGATTTCTAAAACTTTTCTCATTTTTGTTGCTCTCCTCTGGACTCTCTCCAGTCTGTCCACATCCTTCTTTAAAGTACAGTGCTCAAAACTGGACACAGTACTCCAGCTGAAGCCTCCCCGGTGCTTAGTACACCGGAACAATTATTTCCAGTGTTTCACATACAACACTCCTGTTAGTACACCGCAGAATGAACTAAGCCTTTTTTACAACTACAGCACACTGTTAGCCCATCTTCAATTTGTGATCCATATAATCCTTTTCAGCAGTACTACTGCATAGCCAGTTACTTCCCATTTTGTAGGTTGTGCATTTGATTTTTCCTTCCTAAGTGTATCACTTTGCTCTTATCTTTAACTTGTCTTTATTGAAGTTCATCGTATTGATTTCAGACCAAATCACCAATATATCAAGATCCTTTTGAATTCTAATTCTCCCCTCCAAAGTGGTTGCATCGCCGCCCAGGTTGTGTCATATGTACATTTAATAAGCATGCTCTCCACTTCATTATCCAAGTTATTAATGAAAATATTGAATAGTATCTGACCCAGGACAGACCCCTTTGGGACACCTAGATATTTCCTCCTGACTTGACAGCACACTATTGATAATTACCCTGAGTACAGTTTTTCCAGGGCTTTGGAGCGGTGCTCTGGCCCCGCTCCAGCTCCAGGCCAAAACCTGCATCTCCACTGCTCCGCGCTCCAGCTTTGGGCTCTGCTCCAAAGTCCTGATTTTCAATCAGTTGCGCACACACTTTATAGTAATTTTATCTAGACCACATTTCCCCAGTTTGCTTATATGTGGAACTGTGCCAAAGCCTTACTAAAATCAAGATATGCCACATCAACTGTTTCCCTCCACCCGCTAGGCTCTGCCAGTATACAAGAGCTTTAGGGTATGTCTACACTTCAAGGGGGAGAGTAATTTCCAGTTCAGGTAGACATACCCATACTCTCTGATCAAGTTAGCACACTAAAAATAGCAGTATAGCTGCAGAGACACGAACAACTGGATGGGCTAGCCGCCCCAAGAATGATCCTGTCCAAGACACTAGATATGTATTCAAGCAGCTAGCTCCTTTTACCACTTGCCCTGCCACAGCTATTTTTAATGCATATGCCAACTTAAGTTAGAAATTGCACCTTCAACTCAAAAAGTAGGCATAATCTTAAAATTGGTGAAGTGTAACAGGTTCCAGAGCGGGGTGCAGGGGCCACAGGCCACTGAGAATTCAGGTCTTATTTTCTAATCTACAAGAGTCAGCAGCCTGCAATGGGTCTCCCAGTCATAAGTGAAAATTAACAATATTCTATTACATTTTCCAAAACAATTACTATAGAAAACATATGCAAACGCCATAAATTGTTTACCACCTGTGAGAAACTATTATAGTACAAGCAATACTACAAAATGCACATGCACAAGAAAATATAAAAAGGAGAAGATCATTTTTTTAAAAATGCATTTTTCTTGATGCAGCCGATAATCACAAAAACTTCCATCTAGCCCAGGCCTGCACAACATGTGGCCTGGGGGACAAATGCGGCCCGCACGGGCACACTGTGCGGCCCGCGGGGGGTAAGTAGGGGTGGGGCAAGTCAAGTGGATGGGGGCGGGGCTTTTCGGCCCGCAGCTGGTTTTTTTGCAGTAATATGGCCCTCGCTGCTTTCCGAGTTGTGCAGGCCTGATCTAGCCTTTCGGATAGCAGTAGGAATCTGATGATGCATACCCATCTGCAGTGACAAGGGGAAGAAAGTCATCTTTGTAGACTGCAGATAGCGTAGGAAAGAATGCCCACGAAAATACAATCCTTGATGTGACTGTGCCAGTTCTTAAGAGCTATTGTACTTTTACTAGTATTAGTATTTACTGTTAACCTAACTTTGCAAATAGTAGTATTTCACATTTTTTATCCTAACAGCCATTGCTTTTAATAACAGATTTGTTTAACAGAAATGCCACATCTGTTAGTATGAAGAGACAAGGAGAAATTGAACCTATGATCAACATCCAGGAATAAGACACTAATGCTGTGTAAACTTCCATTATTCCATCTTTCTCTGCTAGAAAAAAATGTGTTGATTACATGTTGATTCAGAAATACTACTTTTTTTGCAGGGGGTTGTTAGTTTTTTAAAAGTTAATGTGGTATTTAACAAACTCCTGTAAATCTATAAGTGTGCAGCGTGTTCAAGTGTAGTTAGAGGAAAGGACTTGGAGTCAGGAGACATGAGTTTTATTCCCTCCACTAAACTTACTGTTATTTTGGGCAATTCATTTAACGTTTTCATATCCCAATTTCTCATCTGTGAAATGATATAATACAATGCTTTACTAAAGCAAGACTATGCTAAGATCATTACATTTCTGTACAAACATTTGTGAACTGCTATTTTGTACATAGAAATATTTGTCAGTCTTTTTTTAATTCAGTGAAAACAAGTAGGTTTTTAAAATGTAAATATTTCTCTTCAGCAACACTGTGCAAGTGCATAAGAACCTTAAAGTCAATCTGATCAGACACAAAAAGTCAAACTCAAACTCACAAGTCTGTTTTCATCGTACAGCTAAAAGCCCAGCAAAACATAACCATGAAAAGAATGTTTCCAGTTTTTTTTTAAAAAAAATCAATGATATTAATAAAAGAGGTACAAAACTGAGGTAGAAAAAAACAAGATTTACATTGACTCTTTAATGTATGCCGGTCTAAAAGTAGAAGGGGAGCTGGAGATAATACTCTGGTTGCCACAGAAACCACTCACCTCCATCAGCAAGAAAAAAACCCACACAAGTTGAGAGATGCAGCTGATGTTGCATGTTAGAAAACTATACTCATACTGTATTGTTCTATGCATAGTCACCAATTCTGGTTATCAGATCAAAAGAGCAGCGGGGAAAAAGTGTACAAGGTGCAATATATAGGAAAGAAGACTACATATCAGAGGCAATCATGAGACACCACAAAATAAAGATGGGTCCTAATCCTAAAATTTTAAATCTGGATGTGAATACTCTGAAAGTTCAGGGTATGCAGCTTCAGGGGGTTGGTTCTGTTCATTATATAATACAAGCTAGCCATATTCAGATCAAAATCTAAACTCTATCAACATTCACAATGCCTTGAATCCAGGCCCTTGTTTACCTGGAGGTTCTTGGCAGGTGTAAATCAGTGTAGCTGCACTGACCTCCCTGAGGATTTGACTTAAAATTTTCATGCAGGATGGTACTACTTTTTCTTTTTTTATAACTATTTATTTAGGGCATTTTAATAGTTTACAAAATAATTGCCATATAACCATCAGAAATAAAAAGTTAATCCTTTCAGTAATGAGCTGATCATTTTGTTTAGAGAAATATTATGCAGTAATGTTCAGTAATCATTAAATCTCTTGATTTAGCAGGGTGAGCCAGTTTACACCTCCCCAAAACATGTTGTTTCTAGTAATTTTATGAAACTGAGGGCAGGTCTACACTACAAATTTACACTACAAATGTAGAACCTCTGGTGAAGATGCTCTAAACCAATGGGAGAAGGCTTTCCCACTGACATAGTGCCTAGGTCAGCCTATCTATGTCACTCAGGGATGCAGATTGTTCATATCCCTGAGCAATGTAATTATACCGAAGTAATTTTGTAGTGTAAATCAGACCTCAGGGCAATTACATAGTACTTATTTCTAAGAACTTAATTGTCTCCTCTTCCAAAAATGAAGGGAGTTATCACAGCAAGCAGAATGACTTGTCAATTGTACAGTTGTATTATAATCAGAGAAGAAAGAAGGCAGGCTCACCTTCAGGCTAGAAAATCATGTTTATTATTTGAACGTCTTCACAATAGGGCCAAATATGTGCTATCTTACATCCCACTAAATTTACTGGGGTTGCAAAAGATACAAATTGGTGCAGAGAATGTTTAAAGACCACTGTAAAACAGAAATTGAGCCATCTAAACAGGGTGAAAATCAACCCTGTGCAGCCAGCACGAGTTTGATGTACCACTCCAGCAGTCACACTTAAGCTTTAGTTTCACGGTCACATGTTAATCTCTTGCACCTGCATGAATTTTCCCCCATTGTAAATAGGAAGCTAACAATTTACAAGCAACAGATTGAAAAGTTGCAAGGACCTGTGTCAGCTCAATGTCCAGCACTATCTGGTGGCATTATCATTAAAGAAACCAGTTTTCTTTCTTTCATTATTTGTCTTACTTCACAAAGATAGAGATTCTGAATTCGTATTTCTCTCTCGGAGAAAGCTGAACAGAGATTTCTTGTAGTAAGCAAGTTTGTCATTCTAATTCAGATAACACCTGACAAACAGGATTTGTTCATCAAAGGTAAGTTCTTGCCACAGTTACATGATAAAGTCATATACTATTTTGGGATAAATAATTTGTATTTAAAAAAAATTCTACCAGGCAGATTTACAGATAGAAGATTATGTTCTCACCAGTGTAGAAACATTCACATACTTAGGCAGTGCCATTAGCCACGACAGTGGAACAAGCCAGGGCATCCGGAACAAAATCAGTAAAGCCAAGAACACCCTCAGGAGCTTAGATACAGTCTGGAAAGCATCAAAATACAACACCAAAACCAAACTCAGGATTTATCAGAACTGTGTACTTTCAACACTACTTTATAGTGCAGAATGCTGAGGAATGAGAGAGTATGACACGTCCAAACTGTCTTCATTCCACACAACCTGCCTCAGAAAAATCCTCCATCTTTTGGCCCAGAACAATCTCAAACCAATATCTATTGACGCAGAGCAGCCAGGGGGATCTGAGCACCGTCATTGTCAGGAGGCATTGGAGATGGATTTGTCATGTGCTTTGGATGGAAACTGATTCCATCACCAGAGTAGCAATAAGATGCACACCTGAAGGCAAGAAAAAATGAGGCCGCCTGAAAACAAGATGGTGAAGAGCTGTGGAAGCTGAGTTGAAAAACCTGGGGCACAGCTGGCGAACCATTGAAAGACTTGCCAGAAACAGACAGAAGTGGAGAAGCTTCGTCACTGTCCTAAATATCAGAGGTGTAATAGGAACATGATGATGATAATGAACTATAATCAATTAGGGAATAGGCTGGAGGGAAGAACTCAAGGATGTGATTGTGGAGGAGGCCTGGAATTACTTGAAGTCAAAGCAATCTGAAGCTTGCGCCCCAAGCAGGAGATAAAAATGTGTAGGGAAGGGCTGCAGACTAAGCTGGATGAGTAAGCATCTCAAACAGGTGATTAAGAGAAAGCAAAAAGCCTACAAGGAATGGAAGATGTGGGGATCAGCAAGGTCAGAAAGTGATTTAACAAACCCCTGTAAATCTATAAGTGTGCAGCGTGTTCAAGTGTAGTTAGAGGAAAGGACTTGGAGTCAGGAGACATGGGTTAAATGAGGGCTAAAATGAGAACTGCCAAAAGCCAAGCAGCACTGGACCATGCAAAGGGAATTAAAACCAATAGTAAAAGGTTCTACAGCCACGTCAATTTTTTTTTTTAAAAAAAGGAAAGAAGAAGCGGGACCACTAAATACTGAGGATGGGGTGGAGATTAAAGATTATCAAGGCATAGCCCAATTTCTAAACAAAAATACTTTGCCTCTATTTTTAATGAGATAATGAAGAGTTTATGGGTAGTGGCAGGGGGGCTAAAGGCAACGAGAATATGAAGGTAGAAATTACCACATCTGAAGCGGATGTCAAATTCAAACAGCTTATTAGGACTAAATTGGAGGCCTGGATAATCTCCATCAAAGAATATTAAAGGAACTGGAACATGAAACTGAAAATCCCATAGCAAAGATTTTTAATGAATCTGTAAACTCAGGGGTCGTACTCTATGACTGGAGGGTTGCTAATATAGTTCCTATTTTTAATAGGGAAAAATGTGATCCAGGAAACTAGAGGCCTGTTAGTTTGACCTCAGTTGTATGCAAGGTTTTGGAACAAATTTTGAAGGAGAAAATAGGACATAGAGATAAAAGGCAGTTGGCATAAAATACAACATGGTTTTACAAAAGGTAGATTGTGCCAGACCAACCTGATCTCCTTCTTTGAGAACATAACTGCTATTTTAGACAAAGAAAATGCAGTAACTCTGCTCTACCTGGATTTCACTAAGGCATTTAACACAGTTCTCCTTGGGAAATTATTAGTTAAACTGGAGAAAATGGGGATTAAAAAGAGATCTGAAAGGTGTATAAGGAACTAGCTAAAGGGGACATTACAACAGGTCATACTGAAAGGCAAATTGTCAGGCTGGAGGGAGGTTATTAATGGAGTTTCTCAGGGACTGGTCTTGGAACCAGTCTTCTTTTACATTTTTATTACTGACCTTGGCACAAAAAGTGAGAATGTGCTAATAAAATTTGCAGATGACACAAAGTTGGGAGATATTGCCAATACGGAGGGGAACCAGAATAGCATATGAGAAGATCTGGATGACTTTGTAAACTGGAGTTATAGAAATGGAATGAAATTTTATAGTGCAAAGTGCAAGGTCATGCATTTAGGGATTAACAAGAAGTTTTGCTATAAGCTGGGGATTTATCAGTTGGAAACAATGGAGCAGAAAGACCTGAGTGTATTGGTTGATCACAGGATGACTATGAGCCGTCAGTGTGATGCATCCATGAAAAAAAGCTAATGCTCTGAGAATGCATCAGGCAAGGCATTTCCAACAGAGACAGGGAAGTATCAGTACCTTTATACAAAGAACTGGTGAGACCTCATCTGGAATACTGTGTGTAGCTTTGATCTCCTATGTTTAAGAACAATCAGACTGGAACAGGTGCAGAGAAGGGCTACTAGGAGGAGTCAAGGAATAGAAAACCTACCTCATGAGAGGAGACTCAAAGAGCTTGACTTGTTTAGCCTAACCAAAAGAAGACAGAGAGGAGATATGATTACTCTCTATAAATACATCCAAGATATACATACAATGGAGGGAGAGGTGTTATTTAAGTTAAATGCCAATGTGGACACAAGAACAAATGCATATAAGCTGTCCATCAACGAATTAAGGCTTGAAATTAGGCAAAGGTTTCAAACCATCAGAGGAACAAAGTTCTGGAACAGCCTTCCAATGGAAATAGTGAGGGAAAAAAACCTAACTGGCTTGAAGACTGAACTTGATAAATTTATGATGGGACTGTGGCCCATCGGCAGCTGCCAGTAGCAAAATCTCCATTGGTCTTAGATGAGACACTAGATCAGGAGGACTCTGAGTTACTACAGAGAATTCTTTCCCAGGTATCTGCCTGGTAGGTCTTGCCCATATGCTCATGGTCTAATTGATCGCCATATTTGGGGTCAGGAAGAAGTTTCCACCAGGTCAGACTGGCAAAGAGCCTGGTTTATTTTCCTTCCTCTGCAGCATGTGTCACGGGTCACTTGCAGGTTTAAACTAATGTAAAAGGTGAATTATCTGTAACTTGAAGTCTTTAACCTATGATTTGAGGACTTCAGGTAACTCATCTGGAAGTTATGGATCTATTACAAGTGTGGGTGGATGAGGAGCATATGCAATATATAGGAGATCAGACTAGATGATCATGATGGTCCATTCTAACCTTAAAGTCTATGAGTCTATGAATAATCAGGCTGAGGTTCTTGAAGAACTGAAACAGACAGGGGATACACTATTAAGATTACTTTAATCTGGTTTACCACTGATGATTGCTGGCCTAGGATTTGGGATTTGCAAAGGTGGTTTAGTCCCCATCATTGTCCCCATCTCAACCAGACTTGCACTGACTGCAGCTACTCTGGAACATGTGGGGCTATATACTTAGTGAATAAACAGCACACAGCAGTAGAGTTCTAACAAAACTCTTCATTGTTTGGGCTTAAATGATTTATTCACATAATTATTACCTTATTTTTCCTATTCAATAAAATCTGTCAAAGAACAAGTTAAACTCATAATTGCCATTTAAACTAGAACCCATCAAGGTTCAGGAACTGATGTCTACTTTGATTAAATGAGTATCTGTGAATAAAAGAAGTTGATGTGATTTAAATGTATACAGACATCTTTTGAACAGAGCAAAGGTGGTATGTATCATGTCTCCAATTTACAGCTTACTGGATGTTTAAATTAGGCAAGGCTGCCAATTGCTAGTAAATAGCACTATGTAGTTATAACAAGTCCACTGTATTTTTCAATAAATCAGAATAGGATTAAATTTTAAATAATAAATGGTACAGCAGACCCATGATGTGCAGTCAATGGTCAGCACAAGATAATTTAAAAAACAGAGCAACTGTGAGAGGTTTATTTATTTGCAAACAGCAAATATAGCTGGAAATATTTATTAACTAGAAAGATACCAGCAAGTTTTCCTTGGGCTTTTATAAAAATGACGTCAGTAACAGATGTCTGATTTCTATCAGAAGAGATTAAGGAGTAAATAGCAGATTTGTCCCTCAAACTGCAGCTTAGTGAATCATCGGTAACATGTCAAACTTGTTGTGCTGCAATAAACTGACTTACAATGCAAGTTGCTTTTTGCAAATTTGTTTCCCAGCTGTCAGAATAAAGGCAAGTATGTCAGCTACAGCATCAGAGTATCTTGAGGCGCATAGTGTGTGAACTAGTTGGGGTGAATTTTTAGCATGTTCATCTAGTGAAGGGGAATAGTATGAACTGACCTAGGAAAGGAATGTGTTGTGTTAACCAAGTATCGTGGTTTAGATATGAGAGCTGTAAGAACTGATATACTGAACATATAAAACTGTAAATGAACATATGTTCTGCTAGTAATCTGAGAAAACAAGGGAAAACTATTTTTAATATTAATCTATTAGCCAAAATGTAGGATTTTTTAAAAAAAATATGGCAATACATTTAAAATCACTGTGGAATATTTTCATGTTTAAAAAATCATGCTTTCACTTTCTGTTGCCTCCTTAGAGACCTGAGAAATAAAATTTGTTTTTCTCCACTAGTTTGGAATTGTGGAGTTGCTAGGACCAAATTTATTTTTGTATAAACAGCTATTAAGCGGTTGGAAGTCTTTTTACTTAAAAGAAAATATATGTCAAAAAATGATATGGACTTTCAAACAAATTTCTGTAAAGCAACCCCACCATCTTTATTCAGCTCAGACACTGCTGAGGCCAAAAAAATGGCAGGTTGAATTCTGGGACCTAGCAACAAGGCCAGCTCTCTTGTAACCAACTATGAATGCATTGGACAAAGAGGTTCCTCTGGTGTAAGCCAGAGCAATATTTAACCCATAATGAGTAACATTAATTTATAACAACAATTAACCAATTGTGTTTGTATCATTACCTGTGAAACTTGAACACTGAAGATTAGTTTGTGTTGTCTAGCCAAAAAAATAAAGAAGCAGAGTTTAATCCTTAACCTTCTCTTCAGATATCCACAGCAATGACCTACACGAGACATAATAATAAGCACAGAGGATAGCAACTTAGGGCATGTCACTACATTATAGACACTACAGCAGCACAGCTACAGCAGTACAACTGTGCCACAGCTTAGGGCTGGTCTTCACTAGGGGGAGAGGTCGACTGAAGATATGCAACTTCAGCTATGTGAATAACTTAGCTGAAGTCGGCGTATCTTCAGCTGACTTATCTGCCATCCTCATGGCGGCAGCGCACTCCCCCATTGACTCCAGCTTGCGCCTCCTGGTGAGCTGGAGTTACAGAGTCGAACGGGGGTGCCCTTGGCGATCGATTTCTTGTGTCTTAATGAGATGTGAGAAATCGATCACCAAAAGATCGACTGCTACCTGTCAATCCAGCGGGTAGTGAAGACCTACTCTTAGACACCTCCTGCACCAACAGAAAGGGTTTTCTGACTATGTAGTTAATTCACCTCTTCAAGAAGCAGTAGATATCTTGATAGAAGAATTCTTCCATTGAGCTAGCCACATCTACACAGGTCAACCTAACCCCCAACCCACAGCGGTCAGGGAGCAAAATTTTTCACAGCCCTGAGTAACATAGTTAGGTCGATCTAAATTTTTAAGTGTAGACCAGGCCTTACTTTTGAATGCTTTCCAAATGGAGAGAGTTGAAATGTATCATATCCTAAATAAAAATTAAAAATAAAGATGTTGATAACCAAAACCGACCCACTGAGTTTAAATTACTTAGGTTGGAAGAATTAATAGCACTAGTCACTGAAGTGAGAGATCAGTGCTATAGCTACTAAAAGTCCAACGCTGCTCCCATTGAAGTGACTGGCAAAGATCCCAGTCAGGCCAAAAACATATACAATCTTACAATTTAGTCTTAATTTAAAAGTCATATATTCAGTTCCTAGGACATTGAAAGGATTAACAACGGAGATTGAACCTAAACCCCCCTATTAATCCACTGGACAAGTATAATATCGCTAGGAGCTCTGAAGCTTTATTCATGGTATTAGTCTGTTACTATTCATCCTCACTTTCTGTCATACACCACATTCAGATCAGTGTCTGCAGTACTCGGCTTGTCCACATACCCACAGATACCACCAGAGAAGAGGCAGATAGTGGAAAGCTGCCCCCACCTGCTTTTTACTTCCATATACATTGATAAATTATGTCTATTTCCTTAATATATTTGAATACACATCAAGGAACCATACAATTCTGGTGTATACATACTACATACTACAACAAGGAGTGCATCAGAGAAAGGCAGACAGGGAGTACAAATTACTTCACCAATTATTAGAGTTTAAAGTCAGAAGGGACCATTAGATCAGCTAGTCTGGCCTCCTGTATATCACAGGCCCTTACATTTCATTCAGTTACCTCTGAATTGGTCTCAGTAACTTGTGTCTGACTAAAGCAGTGGCCACCAAACGGTTGTTCCTAGAGAATCTCCCAGTCGATTGTGATCTCTGGTGGTGCAGTGTGGCTGCTGCTAAGGCAGTCTCCCTACGGCCGCCGCATGCCACTCCCAAAAGCAGCCCCAGGAGTGGAGGGGCAGAGGTCTCCCTCCCTGTGCTGCTCCTGCCTGTAAGCACCGCCCCCGCAGCTCCGATTGGCCGGAAGAGCTGCGGGGACAGTGCTTGCATGCAGAGCAGCATGCGGAGCCATGTGCTCCCCACCCCACTGCAGGGGCCGCAGGGGCGCATTGGCCCCTTCTGGGAGCAGCGTGGGGCCTGGGTAGACAAGGAGCCTGCCTTAGCCTTGCTGTGCCCTCTGATGACCAGAAGCCCCCGGAGGTAAGTGCTGCCCAGCAGGAGGCCACATCCCAATCCCTAGCCCTGAGCCCTCTCCTGCATCCCAAGCCCCACCCTGAGCCCCCTCCCAGAGCCAGCACCCCAAGCCCCCTTCTGCACCCAACCCCCCTCCTGCACCCCTCCTAGAGTCAGCACCCTATACCCCCTTTTGCACCCCAACACTCTGCCCCAGCCAAGAGCACCCTCCTGCACCCAAACTCCCACCTAGAGCTTGCACTCCTCACCCCATTTTGTAACCCAACCTCCTGCCCCAGGCTCAGGCCAGAGCCCACACCTCCTTCCCAATCCCAACCCCAATCCCCTACCCCAGCCTGGTGAAAGTGAGGGAGGGTGGGGGAGAGTGAGCGATTGGGGAGGGGAATGGAGTGAGCCGGGCCACGTAGATCCGGGGTTGCCCTTAGATTCAAAAAGTGATCTTGAGTGCAAAAAAGTTGGAGACCACTGGACTAAATCATAACCTGTATTTGGCTAAAGCATCTCTCCCAGCAAGGCATCCAGTCTTGATCTGAAGATAATAAGAGATAGAGAATCCACCATTTCCCTTACTAGTTTGTTCCAATGGCTAATCAAAAAATTGTGCCTTATTTCTAATTTGAATTTGTCTGGTTTCAGCTTCCAGCCGTTGGTACTTGTTCTGCCTTTCTTCACTATGTTAAAGAGCCCGTTAGTATCCAGTGTTTCCTCTTCATGATGGCACTTGTACACTGCACTTGAATTACCTCTCAAACTTCTTTTTGATAAATTAAATTAAATTAAAACAGAGGCTTTTAAGGTCAGGTTTGACAAAGCTCTGGCTGGGGATTGGTCCTGCTTTGAGCAGGGGGTTGGACTAGATGACCTCCTGAGGTCCCTTCCAAATCTGATAGTCTATGATTCTAAATAGATCGAGTTGTTCAAGTCTTTAATTGTAAAGATTTTTTCTCCAGCCCTCAGCTCATTCTGGGGGCTCTTAATGGCATCCTCTGCAATTTTTCCAACATCCTTTTAAAAATGTTGAGTCTAACACTGGATGCAATATTCCAGTATCCATCTCACCAGTGCCATATACAGAGGGAAAAATCTACTCACTTCTCCCCGGTTCATCCATCCAAAGATTATATTAGCCCTGTTATGATGTAAAGCCTTTACATTAACCCTGTCATGGAGTAAAGCCCTTATAGAAAGAGGAGTAACGGAAAGAGAGCTGACTTGCTAGACAAACTGTCAATCATTCAGAGAGACATCAGAGGCGCTTCCCTTCTCTGAAAATGGTTCAGGATAGGGAAGCCCTCCATTGAACTCCTGTATATTTTATATCCAATAGGGACATATGGAGAGAAATTGACTGTAGCTCTTTCAGAGGTGACTAGAAATCACAGAGAAATAATTAGAGGCAAAACAGGTTATGGTCATCTTTTCCATTAAGGAAAGAGGGACTAATTCACATAACCAATCAGCATAGGAGTGGGAAGGATCAGCTCTCAGGTCTCTTTGGCGCTGGTATCATATTTCACTATATGAAGCTTCTTTTTTTTGTAGGCCATCCACAGAGCAGTGAATTTCATCCACATAACAATAAAGTCACACCTTTGCTCTTGCTTTACCAAACTTAAGCAATGTATCGGGTCCCCAGTGAAGCAGAGAGTGTTCATGGGATTGCTATGTCTGCTCTAGTGAGTCTTTTCCCTCTCCCCTTCCTCCCCTCCCCTCCCCACCTGATTTAAGTCACCTTCCAGCAGGTTTTTCTGCTCTGAGATTGTACATCTAACGGTGATTAAATCTGCGTTGTAAATAGCTGTGCTGGGATTTAGGACTATTTTTGCTGTGCTCACATTTCATGACACCCAGTTCTCTTGCTTTTGGAAACACAGGAGAAATTTATGGTCACTATGTACGCAGCAATGGGATGTTCTTTCAAGTTCTTTATGTAGAAAGAAGATGAGGCCTTTTGATCAAATGTCTTTGATCAACCTCACCTGTTTTAGTAATGGATTTCCAGGAGAAACAGTCTGAAACCAGACAAGCGTTGAAGTTCTCTCCCTGGCACAATCCACTAATTGGTTGTACAGACTAAGCCGTTTAAGTGTTCTTTCCAAAGCAATAGCCGTCCCTGACGTGCAAAATCTCAGGTCTATCCAGTATGAAGGAGACACTTCTATATTTGAAATGCTTTACTACCCATCAAACATGCACATTTGCATGCAAGAAACTTATAATAAATCAGAGCTTATACAAGTTAAAAGATTCAGTTTTGCTCAGAAAGAGAGAGATGGGGCCAGATTCTGATTTCAGTTGCACAGGTGTAAATCTGGAGTAACTCACATGAAGTTGATGACTCGGATTCAGGTCCCTCTAGTCCAGCAGTTCTGTACTGCTTGCACTGTACACAAAATCTAGAAAGCCTGCTTAGCCAGCTACTTGGGAGTTCCCCGTACACGGGGGAATCCCTGGGTGGCACAAAGCTGGTGTAGCAGCTGTATGCCATCCTCCTGCTCTTAGAAGTACAGAGGGTGACTGCAAGGGAAAAAGGGAATGGCTGGGGCACAGAAGCCCTCATTATTCCCAGCTGCTTAAATAGCCCTGTGGGAAATTGACAGACTAGTGCTTGTCAGACACTTGCCAGGAACTGATCCAGCGTGGTGAACCTTTGTCCCAACCCCTGCACACCCAAGACCAAGGACATGGCTCAGAATCTGGGCCAATGGATCCATAAAAATGAATGGAACTGATGATTTAAACCAGTGTAACCGAGATCAAAACCTGGCCATAGTCTCTTTGGCCTTGTCCACACCAGAAAAATCATCAGACATACAGGTTACCACAGCGCAGCTCCACTGGCTATCACAGTAACGGAAGCTGTAGTGAAGACAGGGCTCAGGCATTTTTATCACTGTTTACTTCTAGTCATCTGTAATAGGGCCACTTACCCAGTTCACCACCATGCTATGAGCCTCATCCGCTGCCTCAGTTTCCCATTGGACTGGACAGTCATTTTGTGATTGGTGCTTTGACCTTTTGAGCAAAGCAAGAGGGATCCTTTCCTTCCAGGGCAAAACAATCCTTCAAGCATTCCTAAAACCAATAATTCCTTCATCAGCTGTACCCCAGGTTCAACAATTCCTTTTGTTCCAATGCAGGGGTTTTCTACATCATTTCTAGGTGGCACCATAAGGAAACTCATGCCCATCTTTTCTACAGGTGCTAGCCTTGGGAACCTGCCTTGTGAGCACTATTCTGTTCTAACCGTATAAACAGCCCTCTCCACTGCTTCCCGGGGACACTTTGTAAAAGTGCCTATTGCAGGTGAGGTTTCTCTGGCTTTCCCAGAATTTTCCAAATCCCTCCCCCATGATCTTCTGTAAACTGCTGTTAGGCCTCTATTTTAGCCATTTCTTAGCTTTTTCCATACACCCTTCCAGGGCTCCTTCACCAGTTCCCTCTAAGCAGGTATCCTCATCTCCCAACACAGTGCTACATCTGACAGATCCCTCTCCTACTGAGAACAGGCAGATCTTATATTTCCCAGGAGGCCTGTTCTATCACATGATTAAGAGACAGGACAGATGTGAATCAAAGCTGAGCTATGACCCCTTAAAAATCCAATTCAGCATGCCAGAATCAGACATGATGTAAACAACGGTATATGTTAGTCAGAAAATGTAGAAGTGGCAAATGACAAATATTTATTATAACAAATCCTTTCTACTATTCACATAACAAAGAATTGTTAAAATTATTAACAGTGAGCTGTTTAATAATAGTTTTTAGAAGCATGGATTTTTGGATATGTTTCATATTTGATCCAATTATTGTTTCAAATATCACTAATTATACTATTCATTTTGTGAGACATTTAAACTGGGATTGCCACTATATTCCCACTCAAAACTGGTCTGTGACCTAGAGGAATACAGGATAATTTTCAGAGCTTTAAAAGCTCTGGATTTTTTCTTTTAAAGTCACCTCTCTGACTCCATACCTATTTCCCTAACCAATCTCAAATTTTTGCTCAACTCACTAGAGATGTTTGAAGCAATGGTTGGAAAAAACAAACAAAAACATTTTTAACATTGGTAGAAGTACGAATTTTTCATGAGCCCCATTCCTGAAATGGCTGCATTGCTATTGCTGAACCTTTCAGAAAAACTTGAACCAAGGAAGAGATAAAGCATAGAAAACTCCAGGCTGCAATTAAAATTTAGCACCATTATAAGTAACTGAAAAATAGGGAGTTAAAGTGGGTGATAGGCAATACACGCTTCATCCAAATATAAAACTTCCCACTGAATACTGAAACAGTAGCATAGTAGAACACAGTTCATGAAAGTTCTCAAGTTCCTTCTCATGATATCTGCTGCCCCCTAACAGCTATAAGCAAGAATAACACTAAAACTAAAAAAGACACAAGGACAAATCCTGCTCTTAGTTTAACAGTTATACATACATATGTTGTACTCTGAGTTCACTGGTATTTCTCCTCACATTTACATAAATATAAATCCAGAATATCTGGCCAACAGTATCTTTTATTAAGTACAGATTAGTGTTAGTGAAAATAAAAACAGACAATATGACAGAATAGCAGCTTGTAGTTCCTTGCGGAAGCATGGCTGATCAAATATCAATTCAATTGCTCTCTAAATTGTTTGGAATCCAAAAGGAACCTTAATCCTGGTTTAATTTTCAGTCTCCTATTTATGGCCCTCACCTAAAAAAATAATCACTTTTGGTAATGGAACTTTTGATTTGATTTTTATTCCATCTATCACTTATGCATGAGTCTCTTGATGGATAACATACAAAGTCTATTTGAATCACAGCTGCAGTTGCATTGGTAAAAAACAAAACAATTTCATAAGAGCTTACCCACTCCAGAATCAGTGAAATATTTTAAAGGAAAAATTATGTATTGGGTTCCGTATCACAGAATCAAGATCTAGGGCTGAAGCTAAGGCCCGAGCTCCACCCCCCTCTGGGATGGTGGTTTCAGGCTGCAGTCCCCTTTCGCAACCCCAGGCAGCGGGGCTCAGTCTCCACCATCTTCCAGGGATCATGTTGTAACTTTTCTGTCAGAAGGGGGTCGTGATGCAATGAGGTTTGAGAACCCCTGGTGTAAAGTATGTATAGCTACATGCTGCATTGAAAAGTGAGCTACGTCCACTCTCTAGTGTGCAGTTACACACATCAGTGAAAGGCTTTGGCAAGGGGAGGCAGTGGGACACTACACTGCTAAAAATAGCTGCGTAGATGCGGGGAGGCACTGCTTGGCCATGCAGAGAGCAGTATGGGATTCAGGCATGTCTTTACTCTACTCCCCTAAGCAAAGCCTCAGTGTCTACACTGTTATTTATAGCCATGTTAGTGTGTGTACTCTTGCCTTAAGGAGTGTGGACTGCTGATGTCCCCAAAAAGTGCAAGAAACCAACTCCTCCTCCTTCATCCCCCACTAAGCATATCAAATGAAACAGGGGTTACACATTTCAAAGAACAAAGGAGATCAATGATATACTAACAGCTATATACTGACGCCATCACCCGTGAGCTCTAGAAGCAAAAAAAGTTATTGATCTTGAACCATTTATGAGAGTATTATAATCTCATCCAATGTGTAACTCAGATAGACTCACTCTGTTGTTATGAATGCACACACAGACATACATTCTGACCTGAAAGTGAACAGAGGACCTTTTCCCTCTCCAACCTAATTGAGAATTTATTTCTCATGGTAAATCTCATGTTGTCTAGGACTTCAAGCCTAAGGAAGAACACTAGTTAAAACAATGAAGCTGAATATGATATATTATCCAACATTTCAGTTCAGTTTTAGAAACTGAAGAGCCAACACTAATTAATTAGCTACTAGCCCACTGAAACTCTTAAAGCGTGTGACTCACACCAATCTAACCAGCCAGTGGCACTATGAAGTTTAATACCAAAGCTTCATTTGACAATTGGTCTGATTCTTTCCTATGCAGATGTGGTTCATTTCTCCCAGTAGGCACATATACAATTTCCATTCTGCTGAACTTGATATCTAATCTTTAAACCTATAATCCAGATCCCCAGTATACAGCAAGCAATATGCCTGGAAGCATCCATAAATGCTCTCTTTCTTTTTCTGACAAAAAAGACAGGCTCTTTTGTCTTCAAAACCTCCTCTTTACTCCTCTGAAGTTATATTTAGACATAAGGAAGCCTGGTGAAAGTTCACTAAAGTTACACCAAGGATGAATTTGGTCCCTTGTCTTAACAGAAATTTCTTTTCATACATACATGAAGACGACTGATCCATTATTCACTATTCTTGTCATATTCTGGTGTGCAATCCAGACTAGTGAGGGGTTGTGTCACCACCCATCCTGCAACCTTGGGTGCCTTACAATGCTTTGCTGCTGTAGTTCCCAAGTTGGGCTGCTCACAAATAGCATGCAGATCACACTCTGAGTGCCTGTGTTTAGCTGCAGCTTGCCAGCTATATACCAGCTATATTTTGGCTTCCAGAAGCCTTGGTTACCACTTGTAGGGTGACCCCAATACACTCAAAGTACTAAATTTTCCCAGAAATGTGAGTCCTGCATGTGCAGCTCTCTCCTGGACAGTTCAGATATTAGAAGTCTGTTGTCCTTTTAAGGGGTCAAGAGTCAGTAGTTTGCTACTTTAATTGGAGTTAAGCAAACAGTTCAGTTTAAACACAACACTGGATTCATTTTGACTAAAAATAAAACAAGTTTATTTAACAACAAAGAGAGATTTTAAGTGAGCACAAATATAAGGTATTAAAGTCAGAAATAGTTACAAGAAAAAGATAAAATGCCTTCTAGTAACTAAACTTAAAGTAGACTTGGTTCAAGGTAAAATCCTTACCACATGTTCCTAGTAAAAACACTGCTGACCAAATTCTCAGGTTAGAATGCTCCCCCGCAAGTCAAAGGGCTAATTCCTTTGTCTTCTTAGGTGGAAGAGAGAGAGAAACAAATAGGGCACGAGACCCTGGAATGCTTTTGCCCTTCACCTTTATTGTCCAGTAACTCTTTGAAGCTGTACAACTTTTTAAATTGTACTTAGTGTATAGTATATAGAGCAGTATAAAGAAGTCATTGTCTCTGTGAAATTTTAGTTTGTACGGACTTTGTTAGTGTTTTTTATGTAGTCTTTTTATTAGGCAAATATTTAGATGAGTTGATGTACCCCTTGGAAGATCTCTGTGTACCCCGAGGAGCACACGTACTCTTGGTTGAGAACCTCTGTTATAGTGGCAACTGCAAGCTTCAGAATTGGAAAGATGAAAGTTACATTTTGGCTTGGTGCTCCTCTCAGCATACATAAATTATCACTTATTCATTCTTCTCCCTGTTAATGCTTCCATACAAAATAAAAGAAATAAGATAAAAAATTAGTAGTTAGTTGACTCCAGTTCTGTAAAAAGTTTAGATACTCATCTGGTCTGACTTCTCGTAATAAAGGGGCTCCATTGCTTAAAAACAGCAATTATCATGGATTCTCAGAAGGCCCTAAATATCATCCCTGAGACCAGAAACTAAATGATTCTGCATTTAAACTGCATATGAAAAAAAAAGTAAGCCTCTGAAGTTTATTTTAGCTCTGATGCGATGAGATATTTGTGCAGAGTAAAGTTGTCCTATGGAAGATAGCTTTTGTCTGTACATGAAAAGCTTACACCAAAAACACTTGACACCTTGGATATTATTTCTTGTTGTGGATGGCTTTCTATCCACAGCTAGTCAAGCCAACACAGTTCTATAAGAAGTGTGAAAAGAACCTTGGGATCACCCCAGTCATTGCTCTTTCTGCAATATATCTGCTGATAACATCATCCAAGCTCCAGTCGAAGATGGAGTGAACTCTTTTTTTACAGCTTAACAGTGTTACCTGTTAAGTTGATGTACAAGACAAGGGCCGCCTGGCTCTTTATTAGAGCAAGGGGACTCTTCTAAGAAATGTAGTAATAAAAGGATAAGTACTTGCACACACAGACCGCAAATAATTTCAAAAAGGTGGGCAAACATTCTTATTCTCCTTCAGCAAATGGGGAAACTGAAGCATAGATGTTGCATGACTTGCAACATGACTTGGCATTTACGGTCTAGTGAGGATTTCACATGATCTAGAAGACGGGACACATGGTAGATTCTATACCTGAGTCTGCAACTGAAGTATCAGGACAAATTATATTTGAAATTTAAACATAAAAAGTTTGAGCCACCACCCAATTTTTCACTATACATACATTCAAGGGGAGATGCTCCAATGTACACCCTCACTACAACCCTTAGAAAGATATATAATATGTTAATAAAACACCTGATGAAGACTAAAAAGTACCTGCTGTTTGATATAAGAAATTCTCTCCCTCCCAGGAAATTACAGTTATAAATATAACCGTTATGGGTTAGATAGATATAGCTCAATCCTGCAAAAACAGTTCTGTAACAATAGCCAGTGCAGCCATTGGCTACTGACCCATGTCATATGATGGGGTATAACATTTTGTAACTCTGATCCATGTCAGATGACTGAGGTCAGAAAATACAGACCTGTCTCTTAATAGCCCTCTTGTGCATTATATCTTTATTACATTTACTTGTGACCAGTGGTTCAAACTCTGAATGGCTTTTCAGTTTGACAATATTTGCATCGCTATTCATAAACATTTGCACAACCAAGATTTTGTACACAAAGATGTTTAGGGTCTTATTCCCAAACACTGGAAAGCTAAGCTCTCCCTTCAGGAAAATGAAACCTGATATGCCCTGTCCTGGATGCCTGGCCACCTGATATTACAGGCCTACCCATCTTAATACCTTTTCAGTGCCTCTCACCTATTAGTGCTTCAAACTCATCCCTCCACACTTTGGGAAATCCTTACTTAGGGAATGGTTATTGTGCATCCTTTGGCCACATCTGCAAATGAACATGGGCACTGTGTGTGATCAAGATTATTAATTATTATAAATTTGTTAGTCATTGTTTATTTTCTTCATTAAAAAGTTTTAGTCATCCAACCAGAAAGCAGAAGAAGGACTACGTGAATGAGGTAACCAATCACATGCCATAAATACAAATAGCTGCAGTGAACAGTTTGTGAACAACATGTAGGCTGAAAATTGTTCATCCAACCTACTCTGCAAGTACTTAGGAATAATGAATACATTTTTTGCAAAAATGAGGACAGGCTCATGAATGATTTGCTCATGAATGGAAAAAAATGGGCCAAATTCATTGGACAATTTATTTAAAATGAATGATTCAACTAGCTGTACATAGATATCTGCCAATACTGACATTATAGGTTAAGTATCTCACTCAGATTTATCAATACTGACTCTCCCAGAAGCCAGTCTGAACTCATCCTTAGAGACAGTTGAATTTGCTTTATTAACATTCAGATTTTCTCTGATAAGATCATGAATAGCAGGCATCCTTTTTTCTATGATGTTTGTATCTTCTAATCATACCCCTGATAGTTCTCTCAGATCTGTGACATCAAAGTCTTACTCTAAGGAACACAGACATTGAAAAGGTGCATTTCAAAGACAGTGAATATTTTTACTTGCTCGATGGCACCGTAGCAAGCTAGTAACAGCACAGCATCTATGGATGCTTCAAAGCTGCTCTTAATGAGCGAAACGTTTAAACCTCTCTCAGTAGAATTCCAAGACAGGTGTGCTGAAAACCCACCTACTACTACAGAGATACATCTTTAAATTATTAAACAAGATTGTTTACAGGTCTTCTATTATGGACACTGCTAACAAAGTGATGGGGAAGAGGTGCCCCCAGTCCCAAACATTAATGGATCAGCCAACAGACCTTAGCCATGATTGAAAAATGATGTGGCTCACTTAAAGTGGAAAAACAAAGAATACCAATGCCTCATTGTTTTGCATAACATAGTTTTAAAGCAGGACAGTGACATGTTTTGAGGAAATAAGGCTCAGTTGTTCATGTTTTGCTTTGTCCCCAGATGTCCAGAAAAAGATTCTTAGGGTAAAATCCTGTGTGTATGTTGGGGGAGGAGGGTTGCTCTCATTGTGGGAGGCCCTCACAAAGAGGTGGGGCTGGAATAGTGCTGTGAGAGTGACCCCTTCTGGTGGTGACCTGAGGCTATCCTTCAGGACATCTGATGAGACCCCTCAGCACCCATCAGTCAGAGTCTCCATGCTGATTGGCCAAGCAGGGGGCTATTGACAGGAAGGACTCTGGTCCTTTTGTTCTCTTTGTACACCTTGCATGTAAGTCATAACCAGTCAGGTAATTTGATTATTATTGCTGCTTCTCTCCAATAATTGTCTCTGAACAGTTGATGATTCTAATGTTCTAGTTTTTCTAAAATACTTGCTGAGTAATGACTAGGAACAATTGTTGGTCTGTAGCTCATTGGAGACCACTTTATTCTGATCCGTCAGTGTATCCAAAAAGGCTGGCGGGGGGGGGGGGCAGGACATCAGTCTTGCAGGGGAGGGGTGGATGTGGCAGTGACATCACAAAGGCCTTTTGCAGGACCTCAGCCTATTGGGCAAAGGTGTTTAGGAGATGGTGATCTCACAGAGACCCTGACATCAGCCGGGGTCAGGACAGAGTTGCAGGGCAGGGGTAGCCTCAGAGACCCCCTTTGCTTCGCTGCAGCAAATCTCCATCTCAAGGTTTCTCCTGGAGGACTGGGGGAGAATTAGGATTCATGTACTTGAGCGTGAGGAGGAACCTCTCTGGAGTTTTCTCCTTTCCCACTACTCATTTTGCTAGAAAACAAATATCCCTGTGTAGAAGGTAAGAGCCTCAGAGATTTTTGGTCTGTTCAGTCTGATCTACCTGGTGCCGACTGAATTCTAGGCACAGGAAACACTAGGGTAAGATGGCCAGGGATGGAACAAGGGCCCATCCCACTGTATAGCCACCAAGGGAATGGAAGAATACAGGCACCAAAACCAGAAAGAGAAATCCGACAAAGAAACTGCCAAGGAACAGCTATCATAGGAAGACTGAGGGAATGGAGACAAGAGCTCCTCCTTCAATGGGCTGAGGTGGATAGTGTCTTTGGCACTGGAGGTCACTAGAGAGGAAGACAAGAGTCCATCCTAGGAAAAATGCCTTCTTGTGAGCTACTGAAAGAACTCAACCTGTTTAGTTATCAGAAGGGAAGGTCAAGAGGTGACATTTTTGAAGTGTCTTAAGTACTTTCATGGAGAGAAAATACTGGGTTTTAAAGGGCTCTTTAATCTTGCAGAGAAAGGCATAACAAGACCCAGTGGCTGGAAGGTGAAAACAAGCAAATTCATATTAGAAATAAGGCACAAATATTTAACAGTGAGGATGATTCACCTTTGGAACAAACTACCAAAGGAAGTGGTGCATTCTCCATCTCTTGATGTCTCCTAATGAAGACTACTTGCTTTTCTGATATATGCTTTCATTTAAACTTAGCTATTGTGATATATCGAGGGTTAGGATATGCAGGGGCTCAGATTAGATTCTCTAGTCTAGCGGTCCCTTCTCACCTTGAAGTCTACTAATTTATGAAAAACTGAGTGTGGCATTGGGAGCAACCTCTGATGCTTTACTGTGTAGCTGGCTTGATCCCCAGGCTTAACAGTCATTGTGTGGTTAGATCAGAGGTGGGCAAACTTTTTGGCCCGAGGGCCACGTCTGGTTTGCAAAATTATATGGAGGGCTGGGTAGAGAAGGCCCCGCCCCTAATCCAGCCCCCTCCCACTTCCCGCCCCCGGACTGCCCCCTCAGAATCCCCAAACCATCCAACCCCCCCTGATCTTGTCCCCTGAATGCCCCTTCTAGAGACCCCTAAACATCCCTAGGACCCCACCCCTTACCCAATTCCCCTGTCCCAAGTGCCCCGACCCCTATCCACCCTCCCGCCCTCTAACCACCACCCCATGACCCCACCCCTTATCCAATCCACCTTGCTCCCTTACTGCCTCCTCCAGAGTCCCCTCCCCCCCCGACCAGCACCCCAGAATCCCCCCACTTACCATGGCTGCTCAGTGCGGCTCTGGGGAAGGGGGGAGCGCACAGCCCCACCCCCCAGAGCGCTCCCCGCGTGGCGGGGCTCTGGGGGAGAGGGGAGAGTGCGCAGCCCCGGCCCCCAGAGCTCTGCCCACGAGGGGGGAATGCGCTGCCCGACCCTCAGAGCACTGCCCACGTGTGCAGCTTCAGGGGAGGGGAGCGAGTGCGCTGTCCCGACCCCCAGAGTGCTGCCCGCACGCGCAGCTCCGGGGGAGGGGGGCAAATGCGTTGTCCTGGTCCCCAGAGCTCTGCCCGCGAGGGCTCTGCGGGAGGGGGGCGAGTGCGCTGTCCCGGCCCCTGGAGCGCTGCCCGCATGCGCGGCTCTGGGGGAGGTGAGGGAGTGCATTGTCCCGGCTCCCAGAGCTCTGCCTGCGAGGGCTCTCGGGGAGGGGAGCGAGCACACTGCCCCGGCCTGGAGCGCTGCCCACGCGCACGGCTCCAGGGAAGGGGAGCAAGCGAGCGCGCTGCCCCTGCAGCGCAGCTTCGGGGGAGGGAGCATGCGGTCCCAGCCCGGCAGCGGTGCCGGGATGGCGTGGCTCCGGAGGAGGGGCTGGGGGCAGCCTCCCCAACCCGGGGCCTGATGGGACAGGCTCACGGGCCGGATCTGGCCTGCGGGCCGTAGTTTGCCCTCCCCTGGGTTAGATCCAGGGGAAGCAACTCAAACATCCAAAGACGCTGACAAGGAGCATAACATCAGCTTTACAGGTGAGAGGTGGATGTGGCAGTGACATCACAAAGGCCTTTTGCAGGACCTCAGCCTATTGGGCAAAAGTGTTTGGGAGGCGGTGACCTCACAGAGAGACCCTGACATTAGCCAGGCAGGACAGAGTTGCAGGGCAGGGCAGCCTCAGAGACCCCCGTAGCTTTGCTGCAGCAAGTCTCCTTCTCAAGTTCTCTCCTTGAGGACAGAGAATCAGGATTCATATACATAAAGATGAACCTCTTCAGAGTTGTCTCCTTTCCTACTACTGATTTTGCAGTCCCTGTTTAGAAGGTAAGAGCCTCTGAGAGGTTTGGAACCTGTTCAGTCTGATCCACTTGGTGCCAGCTCAATTCTAGGCACAGAAATCGCAATGTTAGCGTGGCAGAATTTGATTTTCTACCAAGGACTTTGTCCCTTAGGATCACTGGGGACATTGGGGTTTGTCCTTTTTGTTTTCCCCTTTCCTCTCTCCTCTTTTTTTCTGTTTCCATCCCTCCACCAAAGAGGTGTGTGTGTGTCTGGGCAGGAGGGTTGCTCTCATTGTGGGAGGCCCTCACAAAGAGGTGGGGCTGGAATAGTGCTGTGAGAGTGACCCCCTCTGGTGGTGACCTGGGCCACCCTTTGGGACATCTGATGATATCCCTCAGCGCCCATTAGTCAGAGTCTCCAGGCTGATTGGCCAAGCAGGGGGCTATTGACAGGAAGGACTCTGGTCCTTTTGTTCTCTTTGTACACCTTGCATGTAAGTCATAACCAATCAGGTGTTTGACTATTATTGCTGCTTCTCTCCAATAATTGTCGCTGAACGGTTGATGATTCTAATGTTCTACTTTTTCTAAAATACTTGCTGAATAATGACTAGGAACAATTGTTGGTCTGTAGCTCATTGGAGAGCACTTTATTCTGATCAGTCAGTGTATCCAAAAAGGCTGGCCAGGGGCAGGACATCAGTCTTGCAGGGGAGGGGTGGAGATGGCAGTGACATCATAAAGGCCTTTTGCAGGACCTCAGCCTATTGGACGAAAGTGTTTGGGAGGCTGTGACCTCACAGAGAGAACCTGACCTCATCCAGGCAGGACAGAGTTGCAGGGCAGGGGAAGCCTCAGAGACCCCTGTAGCTTTGCTGCAGCAAGTCTCCTTCTCAAGGTCTCTCCTTCAGGACTGAGTGAGAATTAGGATTCATATACATCAGTGGTTCTCAAACTGTGGGTCTTGACCCCCCCTGGGGGTCACAGACCGATTCCAGGGGGGTTGCGAGCTGCCGACACCTTTGGCGGCATTTCGACAGAAGCTCCAAACATGTAAGTGAGTCCGCTGAAAAACCGCTGCAGTGCAAGCTTCTGCTATTGGCGGCATTTCGGTGGACACAGAGACGAATGCTGCGTGTCCGTTGAAATGCCACTAAAACTGGAAATGTTCAATTCAGCGGCATTTTGGCGGACATACCCGGGGCGCGAGAGGACACAGCAGAGCAAAAAGGGATCACCGAATCAACAAGTTTGAGAAGCACTGAACTAGATGAAGAGATAAGTCGACCTGAATAGGTCGACTTCAGCTATGCTATTTGTGTAGCTGAAGTTGCGTCTGTTAGGTCGATTTCCTCCTCCCCTCAGTGTAGACCAAGGCTAAGCTTAGCTGACCAAGTAGCATCAGCATCTAAAAATGCATTTTTTGACTCCAGCTTGCTAGGAAACATTGCCCCTTCTTCCCAGACAAGTGCTTGGCCATGCATTTGTCACCCCCAGGCTGGATTACTGTAATTCTCTGTATCTGAAACTGAACATGAAGACAATACACAGGTTTCAGCTCATACAGAATCATAGAAATTACGGAACCGAAAGGGACCTCAAGAGGTCATCTAGTCCACTCCCCTGCACTCAAGGCAGGACTAAGTATTATCTAGACCACCTCAACAGGTGTTTGTCCAACCTACTCTTAAAAATTCCCAATGATGGAGATTCTACCACCTCTCTAGGCAATTTATTCCAGTGCTTAACCACTCAGGTAGTTTTTCCTAATGTCCAACTTAAGCAGCCCTTGCTGCAATTTAAGACCATCATTTCTTGTCCTATTCTGAGGTTAAGAAGAACAATTTTTCTCCTTCCTCCTTGTAGCAACCCTGTGATGCTGCACTCCATAATGTTTTATGGAAATATTCTTATGAGTGTGAATATAATGTAACTGGAATATGCTTCATGCAAAAGGTCTCTTGTAAGATATTATTACAAAACTTATGATCTACTGAATGTGTTCATCTTACTTGTATGCATGTATCATTCTTGTATCTGAAGCTCGAAATATGAACTATAACTCTGAGGTCCTATTGTAACTATGCAAAGTGTGGTTTGGAAGCTTGATGGCTCCCATTGACTAGGACAATTGGTTGTAAATGGTCTGTTTACTTGCAAACCTTCTTGGGTGCGTGGGGGCCAGCCTGGAAGAATAAAGGACATATCACAGGACATGTGACCATGTCACCTGATAATGAAACCCATCATCTGGTACTTTTCCATTTAGAAGGAAGGGTGGGGACCCAGAGAGACAAAAGATTCCTACCAAAGCTATAAAAGGGGGTGGAACAGAACAAATAGGATCCCAGTCATGAGACAGCCCCTGCTTTTCACCTAAGATGCCCGCTGGAACTAATAAGGAATGTACCAGGGAAAAGGACTGGGCCCAGACTAGGAAGAAGTCTAGTCTGTGAAACAAACTTATTGGAATATCTTCGAGGGAGAGATTTTACCTGCAATCAGTTTTTTAATGTATTAGGCTTAGACTTGCATGCTTTTGCTTTATTTTGCTTGGTGACTTAGTTTGTTCTGTCTCTTATTACATGACACCACTTAGATCCTACTTTTTATATGCAATAAAATCACTTTTGTTTATTATTAAACCCAGAGTAAGTGATTAATACCTGGGGGAGCAAAAGCTGTGCATATCTCTTTATCATTGTTATAGAAGGAGGACAATTTATGAGTTTACCCTGTCTAAGCTTTCTTCAGAGTAAAATGGATTTGTTTGGCTCTCACTGGGAGCTGGGTGGCTGAAGACAAGTACCCCGCGGAGCAGTTTTTGGTTTAAGCCTGCAGCTCTGGGGCCATGGACCAGACCTGTGTTGCAGCAGGCTAGCGTATCTGGCTCAACAAGGCAGGGTTCTGGAGTCCCAAGCTGGCAGGGAAAATGGCTGAAGTTACCTCTGAGCCATGTCAAGTGACAGTCCCAAGGGGGTCTCTGTGACCGAACCTGTCACACCTTTTATATACTTGAAAACTGTTTTCATGTCCCACGTCAGTCTTCTATTTTCCACACTAAACAAACCCAATTTTTTCAATCTTCTCTCATAGGTCATGTCTTCTAGACCTTTAATCATTTTTGTTGCTCTTCTCTTCTAGACCTTTAATCATTTTTGTTGCTTTCTCCAATTTCTTCACATCTTTCCTGAAACGTGGTGCCCAGAACTGGACACAACACTCCAGTTGAGACCTAATCAGCACAGAGTAGAGCAGAATTACTTCTCATGTCTTGCTTACAATACTCCTGCTAATACATCCTAGAATGATGTTTGCTTTTTTTGTAACTGCGTTACACTGTTGACTCATATTTAGCTTGTGATCCACTATGACCCCCTTTCTGCAGAAAACTCCTTCCTAGGCAGTCATTTCCCATTTTGTATGTGTGCAATTTGTTGGTCCTTCCTAAGTGGAGTACTTTGCATTTCTGTTTACTGAATTTCATCCTATTTACTTTAGACCATTTCTCCAGTTTGTCCAGATCATTTTGAATTTTAATCCTTTCCTCCAAAGCACATGCAGCCCCTTCCAGCTACATATCATCTGCTAACTGTCACAGAGCTGCCCACCTGGGAGCACCCTCTGCCAGCAGGTTGCAGCATGTCAGGTGCATGTGCCTCAGTTTCCCTCATGACCCCTCCACAGAAACAATCCAGCCAATCCTTCTTAGTGAAAATGGCCCTTATGGGATTCATTTATTACAGAAGAAAGCCCCATGCATACCAAGACCCAACACCATAATCTATGCAAGCATAGCAAAGCTCTCTCTAGCCCTTGGGTTTCAGCTCTCTAACTCCAAGAGCCAATCGGCATCTTCTTCTGCTTCTCTCATCCTTCAGCCTTCACTAGCCTTGGATTTCACTGGTTTAGGAAGATCAGCAGACCAGCTCCTCCACTGGCTCCCTGATAATTCTTCCCTCTTTCCAGGGAGTAGAAAAACTCTCTCAAGCTTTCCTCATAGCCAGCTCCCACTCTTCTCACTTTTCCTAACACTCACCAAGGCTCCCAATGAGTCTTCCCTGGTGGCCTTGTATTTTATAGCACCCTGGTGCTGCCTTACCCTCTTAATTAGCCAATCCAGGAGTACCAGTTTTGACACCGGGGCACTGGACCTGCTTAATTTACAAGGGCCATCCATCCAGTGCCACTGCCCACCTCCTCCATGATCTAGGCCACAACAGACCCATCTTTGTCCTACTTCTTTCCAGTTAGCTTCAGATGCAAATTGAAGGCCTTAGTCCTAATCAATTTTCAGCTATGGTAAAGAAACGGAGGAGACAGTTATGTTCCTCTGGGGCAACACTGCGTGAAGCACCTGAGAGTTAAGGACAAAACCTTCTCAGCTGGGAGTTCCCAGCTGCTGAACTAACTTTCAGGGCAGATTACGATCATTCAGACCCCGACTGTAGTTAAGAAATACTGAAAAACCCCCCCCGCCCCCCCCCGGAAAGGTCGTTCCAGCACAGGGAGAAATGCCGCCTCTCACCACCCTGCCCCTCCCCCACCTTACCACTGCCCCTCACCACCCACCCCCTCCTCTTCCCCACTGCCCCGCCCCTCCCCTCGCCGATACCTCTCCCTCCCAAAATACAAACCAACAAGTGGAAACCAACCCCGCCCCCCGCCAGCTCTCCCCTGCAGACTGAGCGACACGGAGGATTTCGCCCTCGTGTGGGTGCGATCGAGCTCGGCTCAGCGAGATCCCGCGGGGGGTAAAAACACACGCCCCAGACCGGGGCGGCTCAAACGCTGCAGTCCCCGACGGGAGGCAGCAGCAGAGCCCGGCCGACAGCGGAACAGCTGCCGTTACGGGGCCGCGCCTGACACGGGAGACGCCGATGCGCAGCCCCAACGGTCCCCGAGGAGCGCCACGGCGGCGCGCGCTGACCCCTCCAGAGAAACACTCTCAACAATCACGTGACGAGTTCCTCAGCCCGCTTCCCCCCCTCTTACCACGCATGCGCACAGCGCCGCCCTACTCAGTTCTGGTGGGCAAGGGGCCGAGAGCTTCCGGGCAGGCTGGGCCGGGCGCCGGGTGCTGCGGCGGGCGCCATGTCCTGCGCGCTGCTCCCCTTCTGCCGCTTCCAGGACCTGGAGGCGGCCCGCGACTTCCTGTGTCCGCATCTCCGCCAGGGCGGCGCCGCCGCGGCCGGCAGGGAGAGCGGTGAGTGGTCCCGGCCCGGCCCCGCTCTGGTCTCCGCTTCCTTAGGCCCGTCCTCTGCTCCCCTCGCCCAGGAGCGCGTCCCTGCCCCTAGCGCCCGGGCCCGCGGGGGGGGGGGGTTCCCCGCGGGCGGGGGGGGGGGGTGCCCCCCCAGGAGGTGACCCCCATGTCAGGAGAGGGGGCGTGTCTGGGTTTTGTTGACATGCAGGGAAGCTGCGGAGGGTTTGTCCCTCTGGGGTTCTTAGAAATATATTTTATGGTATAAAACGGCCGCTTTGCTTCATATTTAAACGGGTTTAAACCCCTACGGCTTGTCTTTTCCCGTGGACAGCTGAGGCGACGGACGCCGCGAAGGAGCTGAATTGTACACGTCTACAGTGCGGCAGCGGTGCCTGGCTGCGCCTCACTGCAGTTCCACGTCAAAGTGTCCTCTTAAAACACCATCACTTAATTGGTTTTAAACATACCATGGAAAAGCAGAAAGTGATGTTGGGGGAGGTGGTGTACCTCAAATGAAGACCTGAAGTCTGCCATTATGGAAATTAAAGTTGTTTGCTCTCTTGGCAAATATTTTTTCTGCTTGAACCGCTGCTGAAGAAGTCAGTTGTTCTTTAGAGATAAGCTTATTAAGGTTTCAAAAATACTTTTTTGTACAGCATCCCATATGCCTGCTAGTGTACACTGAATGAAATAAACATAACCAAATGTAAGGAGTATTAGTTTGCTACTGTGATTAAAGTAAACTACTGTAATTCATGGCTTAACATCACACTGGAAATTACAGATCTTAGATTCTTCCCTGCTGCTCTCAGATTACTAAAACTTTCTTTCTAGAGAGCTTTAATTTCACATTTAACTAATTTCGACCCTGATCCTGCAATTCTTTATGCATGGGTGGACTGCAGTGCCCACACAGAGCCTTCAGATGTGTTCTGACTAATCACAATGGTCTCAAAGTCTTAATGTTTAGGGCCTTGTCTACACTGCCAATTTACAGTGCTGCAATTTTCTCAAATAGGGATGTGAAAAAGCACCCTCTGAGCGCTGCAAGTTTCAGTACTGTAAAGTGACAGTACACCAGTACTGTAAAGTGACAGTACACCAGTGCTGGGAGCTACTCTCCTCATGGAGGTACGTTTTTTATAGTGCTGGGAGAGCTCTCTCCCATCGATACTGCTTCAACTACATAGCCATGTTAAAGCTCAGCAGCACTTTAACATTGCTAGTGAAGACATGTCCTTTGTCTCTTGAGGAAGAGCTCCCATTAAAGTCAGTAGGAGTTTCTCTCACTCAGCGCTTGGAGGATTTTGCTTAGCTTTGGAAAAATGCCTTTCAAATAAGGTGATGTTTTAATTTGGTTGGCTTCAGCTAAAAATGTAACTTTATTACCCCATTGTACTAGGTGCTGTACAATCAACTAAAAGATGGTCCCTGCCCCAAACAGCTTACGGTCAGTAGAAGACAAGAGATAACAGATGGCAACACACAGACACGGGGGAATATAAGGAAACAATGAAGCAATATTGCTCAGCATGGTAGGGGGTTATCTTAGTGCAGCAGTGAACTGTTGTCAAGTTTTTTTGTAAGCCTTCTGGCAAAGGCAAGTTTAAAGAAGGATAGTGAGGTAACTTAGCAGACGTTTATTGGGCGCTCCTCTGAAGTATGAGGGGCAGCAAGGGAGAGAGCGAGCACAGAGATGCTTGTTTTAAAAAATTAACAAGTGGTTGATAGAGGCTTGCCTCATTGGCCGATTGGCGTTAGGAGTCAATATCTCACCAGTGAATAAGAAAAAGTAGGCTGGGTCCTTGAGAGCAGAGACAAGCAGCGTATATCTGATGCGCTAGAGATGGGGCCAGTGGAAGGATGCGAAGAAAGGGGAGTCATGGTCAAAGTGAGAGGCTAGGAAAATGATCTTTGTAGCTGCATTATGAATGAATATGCATGGGCAAGATTGCATTTGTTAGGGCTAGAGAAAAGGATGTTGCCATAATCAAGGTAGTGAAATCATGGATGAGAGCTTGTGCTGTGTGGATGGATAGGAAAGATCTTATTTTAGAGATGTTATGCAGAAAGAGTCTGCGAGACTTAAATATAGCCTGCATGTGAAGACCTAGAGAGAGGTCTGAGTCAGAGATGGTGCTCAGGATATGGATAAGACATTCAGGAAGTTGGCATGGTCCACAGTGATTGAGAAAGGAGAAGGTGTAGGTGGGGAAGATTAAGAGCCCTGTTTTAGCCATTTTGAATCTGAGCTCATGGCTAGATATCCATAAAGAGATGTCAGAAAGAGAGAGAGAGAGACTGAGCCTTTAGTTTGCACAGGAGATAGCTCTGGAGTAGATAGGTATTTTGTGAATTGTCAGTGTAGATGATATTTGAGCTTGTATCTGCAAATGAGTTTACCCAGAGGTAAAATGTAGAGGGGGATGAAGGACAGAGCCCTATGGAACCTACACAGAAAGTCGGAGGGTTAGTGAGGAGCTAAATGAGCAATTAGAGAGCAGAGTCATGGAATCCAAGAAAGGACAAGATTTCAAGAAAAGGAGCATAGTTGACTGTGTTGAAAGTGACCGACAGGTCAAAGAGGATGAAGATGGAGTACTGGTTCTGAGCTTTGGCTACAAAGGGGTCATTAGAGTTGAGAGCAGTTTCAATGGAATACAAAGGGTAGAAACCGGATTGAAGCGGGTCTGGAATGGAATTGGAGGAGAGGAATTTGAATCAGAGATTGTAAACAATGAGCTTAGAGATGAAAGGGAGAAGATGGATGGGGGTGATAGTTGTAGGAGCAGAGGTGGGCAAACTACAGCCTGCGAGACTGTCTTGTTCAGCCCTTGAGCTCCTGACTGAGGAGGCTAGCCCCCGGCCCCTCCCTGCTGTTCCATGCCCTATGGTAGTGTGGCTGGCTCCAGCTGGGTGGTGGGGCTGCAAGCTCCTGCCGCTCTGAGCTGCATGGTAAGGTGGTGGAGGGGGAGGGTCAGATAGGGGGCAAGGGGATCCTGGGTGGCAGTTAGGGGACGGGAAGCAGGGGGCGGTTGGATGGGGCAGAGGTTTGCGGGAGGGCGGTCAGGGGACGGGGATCAGGGAGCAGTTGAGTAGGCAAGGGAGTCCCAGGGGGTGGGGGTGTGGATAGGAGTTGTGGGGGCAGTCAGGGGATGGGGAACTGGGGGGGGAAGTTGGGGCAGGGGGTCCTAGGACGGGGGGATGTGAGGGGAAAAGGAGCGGGGTTGGGGTTGGATGGGTTGGACGTTCTGAGGGGGACAATCAGGGGACAGGAAGTGGGAGGAGGGGCAGGCTGTTTGGGGAGGCACAGCCTTCCCTACCTGGCCCTCCATACACTTTCGCACCCCAATGTGGCCCTCGGGCCAAAAAGTTTGCCCACCTCTGTTGTAGAGAAAAGGGTGATAAAAATTGGGGATTTTAAGATGCGAGCCATGAATTAATACCCTTATCATGAGGGGCATGAGCCAGAGGATCATCAGATAAAGACTGATGAAAACTGTGGCTTGGCCAGTGGTTTTTAGTTTTGCTTTTTAAAGCTTTTGCTAAAAGCAGTTAAGGTGAGGCTGAGAGAGATTAAAGCTGAGGAAGTTTTGGGGAAAAAAAAGATGGAAGCTTATATTTGTAACAGGAAAAATATTAGTACTAAAATACAGAAATTGTGAAAAGGATGTAAAGTACACTTGGTACTGGCATCACCAAACTGAACTTTGTGCTGCTACAATATTTTGTCACTAAACTGCTGTATGATAATTACTACAATAGGTTTACTTCTGTGGTCTCTCAAATATCCTTTTCCATAGAATAGATTTAATTACAAAAGTTTGCTGTAGGCTCACATCAGGAAGATGACTTTCAAAGAGCTTTATGCAGCTGAGCATCATGATATCACCCCTCAGCTGCTGCAGAACATGGACTTGAAACACTTGTGCACTTCTTTTGCCCATATAACTTGGGTTTACTCCTTGAGTTACATTTCCTGGACCACCATGAAAAATGTAGTGACATTCCAAGTCAAGAGGCAGAACTATATGATGCAAATGTGAAAGAGGCATTCAGGAGCTGACTGATAAGACTGTGGCATCTTCTAATTGTCAAAGATAGGCAACATGCACCTCTTTATTTTTCTGTCTTTAAACATTACTTAGTAATAGAGATTAGAGAAAATATTTCTCATTTTTCAAGTTTCTGTTGTACAGCTGACAGCACTTAATATATAATCAGTTTCCATTAGCTAGTCAATTAGTTTCTTGTTTCTGTATGGGTTTATCAATGGCAGCTGCAAATTAAAAAAGACTTCATATATAAATTTGACTGTAAAACCACAAAAATTAGCAGAAGGGCTCAGTGGAGCAGTGATTTGAAATTATTTTTCTAAAAAAACCAACACCACTTTAAAATTGTTGTCCCTCTTCATTATAAGAACATAAGAGAGGCTGTACTGGGTCAGACCAAAGGTGCATCTAGCCCAGTATCCTGTCTACCGACAGTGGCCAATGCCAGGTGCCCTGGAGTGAGTGAACCTGACAGGTAAAGATCAAGTGATCTCTCTCCTGCCATCCATCACCACCTCCGACAAACAGAGGCTAGGGACACCATTCCTTACCCAGCCTAGCTAATAGCCATTAATGGACTTAACCTCCATGAATTTATCCAGTTGTCTTCTAAACCCTGTTATAGTCCTAGCCTTCACAGCCTCCTCAGGCAAGGAGTTCCACAGGTTGACTGTGCGCTGTGTGAAGAAAAACTTCCTTTTATTTGTTTTAAACCTGCTGCCCACTAATTTCAATGGGTGGCCCCTCGTTCTTCTATTATGGGAACAAGTAAATAACTTTTCCTTATTCACTTTCTCCATGCCACTCATAATTTTATATACCTTTATCATATCCCTCCTTAATCTCCTCTTTTCCAAGCTAAAAAGTCCTAGCCTCTTTAATCTCTCCTCATATGGGACCCGTTCCAATCCCCTAATCATTTTAGTTGCCCTTTCTCTGAACCTTTTCTAATGCCAGTATATCCTTTTTGAGACGAGGAGACCACATTTGTACACAGTATTCAAGATGTGGGCGCACCATGGATTTGTATAAGGGCAATAAGATACTCTCCGTCTTATTCTCTATCCCTTTTTTAATGATTCCTAACATCCTGTTTGCTTTTTTGACTGCTGCTGCACACTGCATGGATGTGTTCAGAGAACTATCCACGATGACTCCAAGATCTTTTTCCTGATTAGTTGTAGCTAAATTAGCCCCCATCATATTGTATGTATAGTTGGGGTTATTTTTTCCAAAGTGCATTACTTTACATTTATCCGTATTAAATTTCATTTGCCATTTTGTTGCCCAATCATTTAGTTTCGTGAAATCTTTTTGAAGTTCTTCACAGTCTGCTTGGGTCTTAACTATTTTGAGCAGTTTAGTATCATCTGCAAACTTTGCCACCTCACTGTTTACCCCTTTCTCCAAATCATTGATGAATAAGTTGAATAGGATTGGTCCTAGGACCGACCCTTGGGGAACACCACTAGTTACCCCTCTCCATTCTGAAAATTTACCATTTATTCCTACCCTTTGTTCTCTGTCTTTTAACCAATTCTCAATCCATGAAAGGATCTTCCCTCTTATCCCATGGCAACTTAATTTGTGTAAGAGCCTTTGGTGAGGGACCTTGTCAAAGGCTTTCTGCAAATCTAAGTACACTACGTCCACTGGACCCACCTTGTCCACATGTTTGTTGACCCCTTCAGAGAACTCTAATAGATTAGGAAGACATGATTTCCCTTTACAGCAACCATGCTGACTTTTGCCCAACAATTTATGTTCTTCTGTGTGCCTGACAATTTTATTCTTTACTATTGTTTCAACTGATTTGCCCGGTACGGACGTTAGACTTACTGGTCTGTAGTTGCCGGGATCACTCCTAGAGCCCTTTTTAAATATTGGCGTTACATAAGCTTTCTTCCAGGCATTGGGTACAGAAGCTGATTTAAAGGACAGGTTACAAACCCTAGTTAATAGTTCCGCAATTTCACATTTGAGTTCTTTCAGAACTCTTGGGTGATTATCATCTTCTCTGTTCTTCCTCTTATTGTGGCTAACAGGCAATTTCTCCAACCATTGCCTTTGGCCTACGTAATCTAGTTATGGATTAGAGTAACTTTTTTACTGAAGCAGTTTGGGCAAAATCTTTTTGTATCTGGTCATGATGGACGATTGCATAATTGAGCTCTTGCCCATTAAGTTGTTTTCTCACTTCTTAGGGCAAGAGTATAGACTTGATTCTCCACTATTTTGTACCTTGTGTGATTATTTATACTTGTGCAAGGGGGTGTAATTTCTCATTCACAGTGGTTAACATAAGAATGGCCACACAGATTCAGACTCATAGTCCATCTAGCGCAGTATCTTGTCTTCTGATGGCCGGTGCCAGATGTTTCAAAGGGAGTGAACAGAACAGGGCACTTGATTGAGTGATCAATCTCCTGTCATCCAGGCCTAGCTTCTACCAGACTGTGCATGGTATGAAGAAGTACTTCCTTATGTTTGTTTTAAACCTGCTGCCTAATAATTTCTTTTGGTAACCCCTGTGTGTGTGTTGTGAGAAGGGGTAATTAACACTTATTTACTCCCCACAATTCATTTATAGACCTCTATGATATCCTCTCTCAGTCATCTCTTTTCTAGCATGAACAGTCCCAGTCTTTGTAATTGCTCCTCATGTGGATGCTGTTCCATACCCCTAATCATTTTCATTGCCTTCTCTGTCCTTTTTCCAGTTCTAATATACTTGTTTTGAGATGGGCAACCACAACTGTATGCAGTTTTCAAGGAGTGGGTATACAAAGGATTTATATAGTGGCATTATGATATTCTCTGTCTTATTATCTATCCCTTTCTTAGTTGTTCCTAATATTCTGTTGGCATTTGACTGCTTTTTCCCTTTAATATTTGCTACAAAGATTGGAATCATCTAGGTATATTTTATCTTAAAGGCACCTGCATCTGATTGCTCCTGTTTTTATTAGTATTTTGGGTAATACAAATAAGTGGAGGAGATTTGACAGGGAATTTTTTTGTGTGCATTTTGACACTACTTTGTACACTAGCCAGTTCAATTGATTACTCTCCCCCCCAACCTCCATTTTTATGTGGGTGTTTCTCTCTGCTGCTGTGTGAAACGTTATTTTTTAAAGTAACAGAATGTGACTGTGAACTCCAAAATTTAGCACAGTTTCAGAGGAAGGTGTATCTGAAGCTAGTTGAACTTTCTGGGGGGGCTATTGAAGTTGGCTTCCTTTAAAGTGAGGTTGGCAAAGTTTCTTCTGTCTAACTTTCATAAGTTTATTTACTACTATTAAACTCTGTTCAGTTGCATTATTTATGGAGATCTGGAGTGACAGAGAAAATAGGAAAAAGCAAATATGGTATTGGCCATAAAAAAGAGAGAGTGATTTTGGCAATTGCCATCTCCTAGATCTAGCATCAGTCCCTGCTAAAATGTTTATGGACTCTGTAAGAACCCAGAGGATAGTGTAGCTAATGATTTTAGTATGTTGTTATGATGAATCAATATATCATATATTCATTGTATGTTAATGAGAGTTGATTTGTAGGATTATAAAAGTGTAAGATTGATCAGTATTTAGAGGAACCTCATGAATGTGAACCAGTACAGTGTTTTGTTTTGCAATAAAAAGTAATAGAAATTTAAAGCTTAGATTCTGCAGTATTTGTTGGCATTGTTTTCCCATCCTGCACTTGCTTGTGAAACTGTTACATGATGATAACAGTAGCTGGTGCATGGGGTCGTCTTTGAGTTATGTCTCTCTGGGTGCTCCACTTCAGGTGTATATGCTCCCCCTCTGCTTTTGATTGGAGATTTTTGGTAGCTGTCTGTTGAGCCTGCATCCTCCACAATGCGGTTCTGTATTTAGTAATAGACTCTGTTCCAAAGTTCCTTATTTGCTGTTGGATATTGCTTGGGAGTTATCTAAAATGGAGTGCCCTTAGGGACACCACAGGAAGGAGAGATTACTCACCTTGTGCAGTAACTGGAGTTATTCCAGATATGTGTGTCTATGGGTGCTCCACTACCCACCCTTCTTCCCCTCTGCTTCTGAGATTCCTTTGTGAGACTTTGCATTAGAGAAGGAACTGAGGCTGGTATGTTCATGTGGCCCTATGTATTGGTGCGGGACATGAGGATGTGTGGCGCACATGTGTACCTGAATTGCAGCACCCATAAGGACACATATTGAAGAACTCCACAAAATGAGTAGCCTCTCCTTTTTTCAAGCCATGAGCAAACCATTAATGTTGAGGGCAGGCAGTCTTTGCAACTGTAATAGGATATTCCTTAATCCCTAGTCACAGACTGGGGACCTCATGGCCCTGCCATGACAAATTAACCTGAGGCACCATAATAGGTCCCCCAGTAGATCACTTCTGCATACTGATACAAAAGTGTCCCAGTTCCCACACAAAGATTCTGGGGGCTTTTCTGCAGTGTGTTGGAGGAGAGTCAATGGAATTTTGCAATTTTTTAAGTTGATGAAATGCAAATATAATTGCATTTTGTTTAGATCTCTTTAAAAATTAGAAATTAAAATCTCATTTGTTAGTGTGTTTTCCTTCCTAATCTCTTTTCTTCCTGTGGCAAAATGGTGGTCACAGTGTCAAATGGAAAATATTTACTCTTTCTTTCTTATTAATTTAATTTATCCACATACTGGAAAATTCTCTCATTTGATTACAAACCAAGATGAGAAACTGATGGTTTGAAAACTCACTTATGAAAGAGTGCCTGAAATAACTATATAATCAGAACTGTGCTGATTCACTAAAGCTGGCTCAGTCATTTTCTTTTATAGATGGTAGAGACCTTTTGAATTTTAATCAGGGTAGTTCATCTGTGGGTGTGCTTTGTAATTTATGCTTGTTCTGGTCTAACCCTGGTAAAATGCCTTTTCAGCAACACTGTTGGCAAGTTTTGTCTTTAAAAAAATAATGTAGCCTAATACCAGAGTTGAAAAACTGCGCATAAGCAAGCATGCTTTTCATTTTGCTGTTGCCATAGAGGGTTCTAGCATGGGTTGGTTGGCAGGCCAGTGTGAAAGGGGTCAAACAGATCTCTAGCAACTGGATGCAGAACATTGCCCATTCGACACTGGCTAGTCAAACTGTTTCAGAGCGCTGCTTGACTGCAGCCAAATTTAAACTCTGTTTTGGCATAGTTTTTAAACTTTGTGTTAGGGCCAGGATAGACATGGCCTTTGTGCTAATGAAAGGTAATGATAAAAGATCCTGGAGAAAGAAAATCTTTTTATCCCCAGAACAGAAGCATCACAGACTGACTGCATCAGTGTAGTTTACTACTGCTCTCTTGCAATATTTTTCTTTCCTGACCTGAAGAACTCTTAGGGAGAGTGAGTAGTTTGGTTGCTTTGCTGAGATTATAGTACTGATTTGATGATGATTCTTGTCATGTGCATGTCTGTGTGCTAAGAATTGTATTGACATGGTTTCAACTAGGCAAGTGGACAACTTTTGGTAATTACTTCTGATTACTGCTTACCTTGTCAATATTTGAACTAGTGATCGAAAGGTGGAAGTTTTCATGTTTCTTCTTTACCAGTCACATAAGAGATTGCACCAAATTTTTGTTTGCATGTGTGTTAATCTGAAAGCAGGAGTTTTAGTTCTATTAAGTTTTGCATTTCATTGACACTTTAGTACAGACCAGGGTCACAAAGAACTTTATAAATACTAATTAACTCTTATAACACACTGAGATAGAAGAGAAGTATTAATGTCCCCATTTTTCAGTGGGCAAACTGAGGTAGAGAGAGTGACTTTCTGAGATCACACTGAGTCAGTCACTAAGTTTGTGATTGAATTCAGGAGCCATAACTTTCAGGTCCCTGCAATAACTACTAGATGGCCTCCTGCCAAACACTTTCCCAAAAGAAACTCTAAAATTGTAGGTGGCAGTTTGTTTTCTATATTTCTTTAAACCAGGAGTCTTCAAACTTTCCGCCCGCAGCCCTTTTCCATGGAGGGAAAAGTCAGGCGGCCCCCGGGGTCTTGCGCACCCCCTGGGGTGGGCTCGCGCACCCCAGTTTGAAGACCACTGCTCTAAGGAAGCCTGCAAAACATCTTCAAAAAACAAGCTTGTGAACTTAAATTTCGAACTCTTCTGAACACTAAAACTCATGGACTTAGCAGAGACACTGGTTTTATGGCTGATAACAAAAATTTGTAATGTTCCCTACTGCCTGCTACCATTAATTGTCACCTTCATTCTAAGTAGTTTCCTACAACATGCGTGAACCCTTTCTTTAACAATCTATCCCACCTTATATTTAGCTGGGACACTCTGGTTACCTTCTCCAGACCTGAGGAAGATTTCCGTGTCGCTTGAAAACTTGTCCTTTCTACCAACTGAAGTTGGTCCAATAAAAGATATTACCACTTGTAATTTTTGTCAGCTTTGGGTTGCTTTACAGACATTAGCAAATTAATCTTCACAATATGATGATGTTACTCCTCATAAGGCACATGTGGAAGCTGAGAAAAAATGAAGTTGCTTTGTCTATTATTTGTATTGCCATAGTTCCAAGAGGCCCCATTGAGGGATTGATTTACTTGCTCAGAATTATAGGTGGAGTGAGTCTGAAATGGGATTTAGATTCTGATGTTCTCTGCTTCAAATCCTGTGCTTAGACCACATCTTTATGTTGTATGTAGAAATAATACTTATGAAGTGTTAAAAATAAATATAAATATCACTTTCAGGGAAAAATGCAGCATGCTGCATCTTACATTTCAGGATGCATGTGTTGATTGCCTTTATTCTTAGCTGTACCAAGCTGCTATAGATCTGATATAAACTGTTATGCACAGGGGAAAAACACCCTTCATAATTATTTCCTTGTCTATGCTATAGTGTCATGATTTTTAATCTTTTTGTTTAAAGTAGATAAGTCACCAAACTGGGAAGATGATGGCTGGGGAGCCTGGGATGAAGCAGAAACACAAGAACCTGTAAGTCTATATATTTTATCACTGAGATTTGTCTTCTCTCAAAAAATCTTTTCTGTTGGTTTAATTTGTTGAGTAGCTTTCACATGGCCAGGATGACACTTGGCTAATGACACTGTAAATGCTGCTATTTGTCCATAATTTTCTTTAACTGAGGTTTTAAGTAACATATTACTTACTATGATGGTGATGTGCACCCTCAGGTAATTTGGCCCTTGTGTGCCCACAAGTATGTCTGTTTCACTGCTCTGGGGCAAAATTGCAGCTGTCTCTTTACCCTAGACCTGTATATAGACTGAAAGGTCCACGTAAACCTTTACCTGCCTCCCTTGAGAGAACAGATGAACAATCCGTTCTAGAGGGTGAGATAGTAGGGCCATGTCTACACTTACTGGAGATTGATGCTCCTGTGATCGATGCAGTGGGTTTCAATTTAGCGGGTCTAGTGAAGACCAGTTAAATCAGCCATAGAGCCCTCTCTGGTTGACTCCGGTATGCCATTGGAACAAGAGGAGTAAGGTAAGTGGATGAGAGTGACTCTTGTTTGGTTTATTTGATTGTTGGTTAATAGAAGATAATTTGCCACCTGCGGTTCACTCCTACATGGGGAGCATCCACACACAGGGGCTGCATCTACAACAGCTGGTCCAGTTATTACTGAGGGTTAGCTAGAGGGAAGCAGAGCAAACAAAGACTTCTGGGTAGGGTAGCTCCCAGAAGAACTCTGGAGCTGGGAGGGGATAGATGTTGCTGAGTAGGCAATGAAATTCCGGTGAAATCTAGGAAGGGGAAATGAATAGAGGGCAGTGGGAGAGGAAGGGAGCTGAGCTGGTCAGAGATGACTTGATGGGGTGAATTCCCATTCTCTTCCTTCCCTGGTGTCCTCCCTTGAAATGTTCTGCCTCTCTCCACTCACCAGCTTGCCCTCATGGCCTCAGTGCTCTGCTAGTAGCTTTCACTCAAATCTTACCTCACTCACCATGATAAATGGGAGGCTGCTGACTCCAGCATTAATCCGCCTTCTGTGGGGCTCATCCCTCTGCCCTATAACTTCCTATTGGCTCACCAGCTTTGCCAGTGTCTTGATCTTCCTCATAAAGCAGGGGGAGTGAGGATGTAATCAGGTATAAGATTGGCTCTTCAGCTGCTATTGATCACAATTGTAGCTATTAGGCCTCAACTTCCACATAGTATCTCATATATTGGGTATATTGACACTGCAAAGAAAACTCACAGCATCGAGTCTTGGACCCTGGGTCAGTTGATCCTCCTCACCCACTGGATTTCAGAGCCTGAGCTCCAGCCCAGGCATGAATGCTGTTTTTCACCCCACAGCCAAAACCCCATGAGCAATCATTTGAGGGCTTGTATGGTGTGCAGATCAAACAGGTAATTGATGGATATGTACATATTTTGTATAAATATACAGAGGAAGTGAAGTCATTCATATTTGTCAGCCTGTCCACTGTCACTCCCGAAACTGTAGAAGGATTTACTAGCACCGTTACAGTATATGGGGACATATGCAATGACATTGATATATGGAAGCTTCAGATGATTGACATTTTACAATTGGCTAAGTGCAGAGGCTAGCCATCAATAGGATGTGTAAATTACTGCAGTCTACCATCTGCTGGACTGACAAAGAGAGACAAAAGAACTCCTACTGGAGTTGAGATCATAGGGCTTTAGTGTGAAAAGTTGGCACTTACGTCTGTAGAATTAAATTATTTTTCTTCTAATATGAGTATTCACCATTTACACAATACAGAGATTTTGTAAATTATCTCCAATCTTGTTGTCATTTAACAGAAGTACCAATCTGCTGGTCGCTTGGGTCTGTATTTGAGGATATCTGATTTTTTTCTGAAAATTTTGAAACAATGCTGGTTCTTCTGGTTATGTTAGAAAGTGTGGTAATAAAAACACAAATGTATTCTGGGAAATCTGAACATCCTAAGTAGATTTAAATACAGTGAGTGTGTGTGACTAAAAGAAATTGAACAAGTCTTAACTAATATTACAAAATTGGGGGGAAATGTGAGATCTCATTCTAGACTGATTTTAATTTGACTGGGCTGGCTATGTAGGGATGAGGGGGAACCTTTTCAAACAGATGTAAAACTTGATGCATTCTAAAACACACGTTTCAACTGCTCACATTTGCGTTTGGTTTCTGAAGCCCCATAGTTTGTAAAGGTGTAGGGAGAGCAGGATTGTTGAGGGGCTGAATTTAGCTATTTGTAAGTAAATATATTTTTCAAACAGTGGTATTATCTTGGGGAACAACCTTGGGGAAACTCCACTTTATTCTCTCTCTCTCAACCGGTTTCTAGTCCATGATAGTATTTTAACTCTCATCCCATGTTTGTTATGTTCCTTAATTGCCTCTGGTGAGAGACAAAGCTTTGAGAATCCAAATAGACAACTAATTTTTCTTTATGTGCTATTTTGATAAGATGTTAAAAGAGTTATTGTAAAGTAGATAAACCTAACTTGCACTGCTCTGCAAGTTTATACCATGGTTGAACGGGTGGCTGGGCATTGAGTACTAGGCTAACTCTGAGAGAGAGCAAGCAAGGCATGTGTGTGGCTTTAAAAACAAACAACCCAGCCAACACATTTGAAAATCATTGCCTATGCTAACTAAAGCTTTGCACACAGGAGGAAGAAGAAGAAGAAGAATCCACTTGCAAGATGCAGAGAAGTTACTGGCTTCAAGACTGCGTGTTATCCTTGTCACCAGCAAATGATCTGATGGTAATAGCTCGTGAGCAGAAAGCTGTTTTTTTAGTGTGTAAGTATGTAATGCACATTTTTTACTTATGGCCCAGTACTTCAATTAGTGAACAATTGCTGTTCTTATCATAAATCCCTATTTTCAGGGATTTTAGTAGGGTGGACTATTTTAGGTATTATATGTAATGTATTAACTAGGCATCCAAGCAGATATGGCAAATCTGAAGTTTCAGTCTTCTCAGGTCCTTTGTTTTTTATAGGTCTGAGTCATTTTAACAGGCATAATTTGAATATATATGTACTATAACTAGCTTGTTATCTCTAGTTTTGCTTGCAGATGTTACAATTAATTATGCTTTCTGGACAAAATCTCTGGGCTGTATTAATTTTATGTTATGTTTTATGTTTTCTTGTATTAAAGCTTTTTCTCTGGGAAAAATTACGCTAAAGTGACCTGAACTCTTGGTGGTATTTTTAAAGACTTTTTGCTTTGACTTAAAAACTATATCCGTGCAGCAGAATGTGTCATTGTCAGTATGATGGGATAATAACATGTAACTAAATGCTACAGAAACTGAGATTTCTGAAACTGGAATGATTGCACTTTCTTAAAGCGACCAACCCATATTTGTTGTTCCCTGCAGAATGTCAAACACTGATTAGCTACTAATTTCATATAGTTAATGGAAGGACAGACATGCAGGATGCCTGTAAGAACAACTTCCAGCTAACTGAAGTTTAACAGAGCTCCTACTGGTTCATGCATAAGGAAATTATCTTTTAGTTCACCTGGTGGATAGATATTTGCTGCCTCTCAATCATTTGGTCATATTTGTTCTAGTTTGTCAGTTTTTAGGTGGAATATAGATAGCACATGATGTACTGTATTGTATCAAGTGCTGTGATCTTTACTCTTGGCTAACTCTTTGGAAAATGTTTCTACTTGTAGAAACAATCTAAGGTTAGAAAATAATGAACTCTGTTGTGATTTCCAGTGTTACTGTGAAGTGACTAAAGGAATTATGAAAATCAAATGTTTAGAACTAGCGTAGATTTGTCCACTTTCCTCTGTGTTAACTCAGACTTTGGGGCTTTAATTTCATTGTGGATAACCATGCCAGGTAATAGTATTTTGTACTTTCATTGCACCTTTCATCTGAGGGGCTCGCTGTTTGAGGTAAGCCTTATAGCTCCAGTAAAATAGATTGATTTCATTTTTTAAAATATAAATTAGTCAATTGAGGAGCATGGAGAGTGGTTACATGATGTGCACAAGGTCTCACTAAATGGCAGAAGTGAGAAAAGAATCCATGAGTTGTGTTTCCCAGTCCCCTCCTCAGATCAGTAGGACATACTCCCTTCCTATGATGAGAGGTTTTTTAAACTGGTTACTGACCTAAATGTGGTGGTGTGTGGTTGAATATTAGGAATAGAACTATGTTTTCGCAAAATAACCTTTTAACATCTTATTCCAGCAAAATGGAAATATAGCAACAAGGGAAAGGAGGAAATGCAATATGCTGTTGGTTGGAGTGGCTCTCTGAATGTTGAAGAAGGGTAGGTATTGAATTCTTAGTTTATCTGATTAAATGTCAGTTTTTAAACTATTACTAATTAGTACTTTGCTCTTTTTATCTTAAATGTACTTTACAAATAGTTTGGAGAGAGGAAACTGACTAAATGATTTTAATTGGTGTTGGTTGTTTATACATTCCAACTTTAAGAATTCTGGGCTGGAGTAAGTTTGCATTCGGGCACTATTTTTAGCCATGAAAAGTCACTTCTTGTTATTGGGAGTGAGAATCCTGGGTGTGATTATATGCAAATTAGTGGGTGTACATATATTTATGAAAATAATTATTCACAGATCTGGATTATCACGAAACCATTGTAATTCCTTAATTTAGCAAGAAAATAAAACTGAACATCTGCTCAGTAGAACTGAATTTTTCTTCAGGATGTGGGAGAAATTTTCTTATCCTGATGTTCTGGGGCTGCAGACAGTAGTAGTCTGTAAGGATCCTCTCTTCATTTTCATACCATCACACCAATACTTAAAAATTTGAAGTCACAGGCATAGAGCATCATTCACATAATGCAAAGCCCTTCTTCTCCCAAGATGCCATGGACATGTTGCGTTTGTTGCTCTGCTAATTCTGATCTTGAAGGTCCATGGTAAGTGGTCTGAGTGCCTAAGCTATTTTGAAAATGAGATTTGGGCTCCTCAGTTACTTTGGTGCTTTTAAAATTTTTACTTCAAGTCTATCTTTTGTCTTTTACTTCCATATATATCTTGGCTTTGGTTTCAGTTAGTCATCCTAACCAGATTAGCCAGAGAGAATACAGAATTTCTTCATGATTTCTCTTCTGCTGCCAAGAAATATTTCAATTGTCCCCTTCCTTCACACAGCTCAGATATTTCAGTAAACCATGTTAGGTTTACCTTCTTGAGTTGCTATTTCCCCCTCAGTGCTCTTTTTAACACCTGCAGCTGTGTGTCACAGTAAGAGTATGTGCAGTATATTGGTTAAACAGGGAGCTGGAGATGTTGATTTTTTTCAAACCATGTGAAATTTTGGGTAGGAGACATGAACCTTGTTTGAAAACTCATTACTGCCATACATCTGAGCTGAGTGATCTTTGATAAATATCACAATATCCCTCTGGCTTTTCTTTGTTTCCTTCCCACTATTCAAATTTCATGGCCTGTTTCACAGAGGCTTTTTCTTTCTATATTAGTAGAATTGCTTTTAGTACGTCAGAGTCCCTTGAGGGAGGTATTTCTTTATATGGGGTGTGAGCACTACCTATACTGCTCCAATTAAGGGTTTGCAGGTATTTCAGATAGGAAAGACTTCAAATTCTATAGCAGTGTAACCTAGCTCTCTTATTGTAGCTACACATAGTGCTTAAAGACTGATACTCCCAATATTTTCCTCAACTGGCAATCCTCTCTGTTCACTAAGCTTTGCTTTTACATATGTGGTTTTGCTCAATTCCTTAGTCTAATAAAATTTAATTAATTTACAACTGATGTCAAACTTGTATTTAGAATATCTTCAGCTTTTTTTAATTGCCAGCCTTAGCCACCTCCTTGTTTTTCTGGATATGGAGCTGACGTGTTATGCCTGCAGAAACTGTTGTTTCAGATGGAACTTACATTTTGAATGTCATTGGAAATGTCACCTAGGGCTGATATGCTCCCTATTTCATAGAACCTTTTCACTTGTATTAAGTGTTTCCATAATAAATTTAAAACTTTATTTAATAAAATCTGTGCCTGTATGTTGGAAAATGAGTAAGCAAAGTGTGTGTTTCTTTCCATCTCTGATTTCTGTTTGTCTCAAAGAAACCTTGACTGTTGTCTGCTTTGTTTGTGCATGTCTTCTATTTGTGATGCTCATTATTCTTGTACAGTAAATGCTTGCTAATTACACTGACTGGGGAGACCCATTGCAGTCTAAGGAATTTTTGCTAATTACTAAAAGAACAAACACCATGAAAACTGAGAGCTCTGCATCAGAGTGTACTTTCTTAATTTGTTTTTGACAACTATAGTTCAGTTTTAATAATTTATTTCTTCTTGGTATATTACTAAAAGTACCCTAGTAATTTTGCAAACATAGTGAAACCTTCGCCTCTCTAAAGCACTGTAGTGTTAAATCTTTGCTAAGGAGTGAGGTGAAACCCGATGGCTCTTTGTCAAGTGGATCAGGCCTATGATGATCAAAGTGAAAATTAGCAAGGTTCTCCTGTATTTGCCTTTCATTTAACCCCTACCAACTTTAGCAGCAGAGATCGTATGCGTTTTTATAATTGTATATTTCTCTTGAACATTTTTTTTACTATTACATCATATTCTTTATAGAGCATTTCATTTTTTCTTTAAAATGAGAAATATGGTATATGAGCATAGCAGCTTGCTATTTTATTCTGCACTCCTTTTTTTCTGATAAAGTCAAATTACTTTTCAAAGTCTGTTTTGTATATCCTCAATATGCTTTTCTTAAAAGTCCATTTTTTCTTATTCGGAACCCTTGTCATAACACTCACAATCATTTTAGATATAATCATACAATTTATGGATCCTAAATCCAGATTAGCTTCTGATACTGTTGCTTACTATGAAAACTATATAAAACGGTTTTGTGCCACTTCCTCAGCTGTGACAGTTAAGATTGTAGCTCTCATTTGTCTCTAAAATCTTTATTATCCTTAATCTATTTTTAGTGATCAGTTGAAAACTAAAGATAGCATGTCCTTGCCTTCAATTTTCAGTCAACAGTGTCAGATTTCTCATTTGTTGTTCATGCTTATTTGAGCAATTGTAGATGCGTTTCCTGCATTCTGCACTTAATGGTGTGGTCTGCCTTTTCTGCAGTGTACATCTTTGTTACCTTGACTACAAAGTGACTTGTTAGTCTTTGCCTTTTAGTAGTGATGTACAGAAAGCACTTACTGCATTAGTGTATAGCCTCTTTTTTCTTTTCAAATCTCAACCACATTGCCGTGATTTTACTATGGCTCTCGTCTAGCATAAAATGTAACTTGTTTTCAAACTTCTAAAACTGCTTCTGTTCCTGTGGCATTCTATATTTCTAATGTGTCTTTTGCATGCATTGTTATTCCGTTTGCACCAATAGTACGTTAATCTTAAAAATCTTCCTGTGGATTGCTGTTTAGCATAAATAATACATAATTTTGAAAAAAAACAGAAATTAGGATTTTTTCTTCTGGATCTTTGAATAGAAAATATAGTATACGTGATTTATAAAAAGCCCCAGCAATGCTCTCTCTTTTAACCCACAACATGAATTGTGCATAATTTTACAAATATGGTTATATTAGTATTTTGCATAATATTTTACCTCATTATGTAATCATTTTTGAGTCTTAATAAATTTTTAAAAATATATTAAAATTATTAAAATATATTAATAAGACTGGCAAGATCTTCTGGGTTGTATAAAACTGTTGTGGCATGTAATTTTAAACTGGTATGAGAAGCTTCATATTTTTATTTTCTGTTTCCAGTGAGTGTGTAAGTAGTGCATTGTGCATTCCACTGGCAAGCCAAAAGAGGTAAGAATATACTTTTTAGCAGTTATAGTGTCTGCCTTCAGATAAATGCATGCTATTGCTTTTAAAGTCAATGGAATTTGTATCTGTACATTTGAGAGCAAAATTAGTTTTTTCATTTTATTTATTTATTTAATGGGACAGGAGCTCCACAGGCCGTCCTGACTGGACCTGTATCGTGGTAGGTTTTACCTCTGGCTACGTCCGTTTCTACACTGAGGTGAGTCTTCTTTCAGAAACATTCAGCTGCAAAATAGTGATGTATTGCTGTAACCTGTAAACTTTTATTTCTGTAGACCATACTGCAAGCCTTTTCTAAGCAAAGGTGAATTAGTGAATAAATATTCATGATAATTATTCTTTTTTTCTTAGACTGGAGTCCTACTTCTTGCACAGCTCTTAAATGAAGATCCTGTCCTGCAGCTTAAATGCAGAACCTATGAGGTTCCAAGACACCCTGGAGTCACAGAACAGGTGTAGCAGGCGATTTCAAAAGTAAAATAGCAGTGGTTCAGGATGTGGCATGTTTCTTTCCTACATGAATCCACTAGTGTGTGTTTAGCAGCTTTTGACAGGTAGAAGATTGACCTGAGCAAGAGATTAGGGATATGTCATTCTAGAAGAATTCTCAAACCTGCTAAATCATAAAGACATAGACAGGAAAGCAGCATTTTTTTCTGTTTATTTTTGATTAGTATATTTAGCACTAAAGCTGAGAGAGACATTAAATTACTGTATCATTTATGTAAAAGAAGGCTTCATTTGTTGCCTGTGTTTTCCTTTTATGTGTGCAAAGTATAATAGTAGTATGCTTGTGGATTTTCAAGGGAAATATGCAACTTGGCAGGTTCCAAGAATTGCACAGTGCTCTAGCAGATGACTTAATATTCTTTTATCTCTCAGTAAGATTACTCTGGAGACAGCTGAAAAGTAAAAAAAACACCTCCAAGGAAAAGAGTTAAGATTATTTTGGAAGTAATCATAGAAATCTGCATTTAATTATGCTGTTTCCTGTACAGGGATCCTTGTAGAACTTTGTTCAACTTTGTGGAAAAGCCCACCATTCTGCACTCTTCATGACTAATACTAATTCGGCAAAAAAAGCTAGGAAGTATTAGAAAGTTTATCTTTATACAAGTGTTCATCTATGATGACAATTTAGCATGATGTGGACCCAGTTTTGAAATATAGAGGTTTTAACAAAACATCTAAACCTTGCAGATGGACATTTGGGTGTATAAAACGGGCCGAGGTGCCAATTTAGACCCTAATCTAGATATAGGATTTGGGTAATCCTTTGATATTTGCACTCTAGATAAACCCATACCAAGGTTACCTCTACAAGTTGCAACAACTTGTATGTTCTCTCTTTAAACCGTTAAAATATAAATAGATGAGGGGCATGAAGTACAGTGAAAGCAGACAAATGTAGACAGTAAATACAGAGCTGAGACTGTATTTGAATAATTAATTGTATGCTGAGATGTTGGATAGTTCTTTAAACAGGTGGTATTCAAAATGGGGTGTGCGAGACCACCCCCGGGAGTGCTCGAGACCCCGCCACCGATCCTGCCTGGGAGACCACGGAACTTGGCAGCAGTCTGTTTTTGTCCAGCCAAAATGCTGCCACAGAAAGCGGAAGCTTTCTGTTTGGCAGCATTTCAGCGGACATATCCTGGGGGGCTGCGAGTGGATGGCGGACTGCGGAAAGGGGCCGTGGCAGTAAATCTTTGAAGAACGCTGCTTTAAACTTCTTTTCTTTGTCACTACATGATATTCCATTGTGCAAAATGGAACAAAACACTTGTAACTTTGCATTATTTACAAAGCTTTTGTTCAAAGAGAAGTGCTAAGTTGATGTGATGATGGTGAAAGTGATTGTCCCCTTTACCTCATTGTTTTTAATAAAGAATGAAGAGCTAAGTATCCTGTATCCAGCAGCAGTTGTGACAATTGATGGTTTCAGCCTCTTTCAGTCCCTTCGTGCTTGTCGTAATCAGGTAGCAAGAGGTATGTCTTTGAGAGAAGCTGTCTGTTGCTGTGACCTACAGTAGTACTTGTACAGGCAGTCCTCGACTTTATGGCGTTCGACTTACAATGTTTCTGAATTGACACCCTAATTCAACTTACGACAATTGGTTTTGAATTTATGGCACTCAGTCCCACAGTGAAGTTGATTGCAGTTCCGAGTTATGATGATTCGACTTATGACACAATTTTCAGGAACCAATTGTGTTGCAAGTCCGAGGACTGCCTGTACTTACAAAAGTGTGTTCGTTACATTGTATGTTACTACAAAATCATTGAAAATGCATGTTAATTGTATTAGACTGGAGTTGAAGCCAGTATGGTTTGTCAGTTTTAGACAGCTTATAGTTATGTGAAGGAAAATATTTTTGGGAAATGCACTTCCTCAGAACACAGCTTGAGGATGTTGACTGGAGAAGATTTGACTTGCTAGTACATAGCCATCTTAGGTGCCCCTTATCAATGTATAGAGGGGTCAGTACAGTGATCACTTAGTGATTTTTTTGTTTTAGTTGAGTGTTTTTCCTTTTAGAAAAAGGTCTTCAGAAGTGCTGCCATCATAACAGTGATTCTGCTGTGGGCAGATGCTCTTCATATTTTAATGGTTGATATCCTTAAACTTTAAGATGCGAAAAATCCTGAAGGCTGTTTTAGCTCTTTTTGTGAAGGAAAAATGCTTACTCCTTTCAATCTTTTTGACAACCTGCTCTGCTGCTTACCTTCATTTATTTTACTATATCCTTGGGATGCTGGCTAATCCAGGTGTGCTGCACCTTGGGAACTGATCAGTTTCCTGGGGTTAAGGGAGAACCATGAAGTAATGATGTGCTGGTTGGAGGGAGGGTTTCTCGCTGCTGGGAGATGGACTTAATCAAAAGCTTTCACTGAGTCCTGATTTTGGCCCTTACTGTGCTCCAACTCTGTTGCCTGTTCTCAATCTCTGCCTGGAACCAGTGACATGGAATGCGCACATCGCTGGCCAGGAGTAGAGAGGAACCATAATGGAGCTGCCAGCATGGGAGCATCAGGAATTGTGAGGCCAACAATGCTGTTATGTTAAGGCTGGCACTGTGCAGGGAGAGAGCTGGTTCTTCTGGGACCCGGGAGAGGAGGCTATTTCCATGCAGGGCGAGGAAGAGTGAAGGCTCCCATCCCTTCAGCTAAGAACTAAGAGAGTCATTGAACAAGGTCAGATGCCAGTTAAGAAAGTCGCCCTAATGGCCCCACAGACAGCCCTTGAGACCTTTGTGCAGAAATACACTGAGGACTAGAGTTCCTTTTTATACTGTGTCCCACCAGCCAAGGCAAAGACCCTAGTACTAGCTATAGCCACTCCCTACCACCAATGCATAGCCTTTTTATTACTGTGTGAGAAATTATCACTGTTCACAAATAAGAGCAATTAGAACTAGCTGCACTTTAATGCCTGCAATAAAAGCATTCCAGTATCTTTCACGTGCTAATCTCTTGCATGTGTGTTGTCCTAAATTTGCAGACAGGTTGAGATGAGAGCGTTGCTAGCAACTCAAGTATAACTAAAGCATACTGTTGCATATCCTGTGAATGTGGATCTTTGTAGGACCTGCTAATTATGTTTGACATAAGACTGTCTTCTGAAAGGACACTCGCTACCAGGAGAAAGACCAGTGTTGTTCTGGAACTGATACAGAAATCATTTATTAAACCATAAATATAAGATAAGATAAACAAATTATCTCCATTAGTTTATTTTGGACTTTATAAATATAACTGGATGTGTGAACAAAATTTTGCCCAGCTAAATTTTATTGTCTTAATTTTAGCAAAATGGAAAAAATGTTCATATTCTAATTTTGCGCAGCATGTCCTTAGAAGCATTGTCAGACTTTTGTAAAATACATTTAAGAAAATCTATAGGTAAAGTTATTGTATGTAATGTCTTATTAATCACAATACTAAATGATTTTCCACTGGCATTTCCCCCAGCGTTCACCGTGTTATAACTGATTGTATAAAGCATTGTAGCATGAGCTGACACGACGCACAATATTTAAGTTTAACAAATCTAATGAACTAATAGCTTTTTACTTGTCTCTTTTTTTTTTTTTTTTTATAACAAATTGGCAGCCACAGCATCAGGCAATGAGAATATACAGCCCCCACCATTAGCCTATAAGAAGTGGGGTTTGCAGGATGTGGACACCATAGTTGACCATGCCAGTGTGGGTAAGCATTACCATTTATCTTCAAACATTCAACTGGATGAGACCTCTTTTGTCAGTGCTGTTAGACTAAAGGATTACCATGCATGTTGGAGTATTGATCTATGGTAACATTTGGATGAAAATGCATAGAGCTTAGCTGAAGAAGGTTAAAGGATGAGCTTAAGAGCATTGGAAGGCTTTGATTCTCCCATTAGAAGCGATGACAAAATAGTGGCTGCATATGGTCTCTGTTCTTCCTCTCCCTTTTGGAAGGGGGCAGCCTAATACTTAGTTTGAGTGAGAATGGGTCACACTCAGTCCCCTCCTATGTGGTGGATTAAAGGGTGTCTGTCAGGAAGGATAAAGACCTTCCCTGCAGCAAAGGGAGCAGGAAACTTAAAGGTTCAAATGACTTATTTCCAGGGGTGACGTAGGAGGCCTCTCTTTCCATACTATGGCTCACTGAGGATGTGAGGATGTTTGCTTGTCCCCAGGCCTCCACCACAGACAGACAGATAGTTGAAGGACACAGACCAGGCCCCCTCTACTTGCCTTTGGAGAGAGGTCGGCTTTGAGTGCCTGTGAGAAAGAAGGGCATGTGGGTTTCTGGTGACATATGTGCCTCTCCAGCCTTCTTTCTACTGCTAAGTGTGGCATATGGAGATACCTGATACTATGCTTCATCTCCCACCCTGTATGGGGTGTATTATGCTATTCCAGTTGGCCAAGTAACTTGTCAAATGCTGCCCTCTTTGATATTTGAGCTTCCTTCCCCTGCTGCTGTTACGGGGTCAGATCTCATTCCTTTGATCAGGAAGAGTCTATGGTCCCCACCATCACAAGCCCCCTTGAAGACAAAAAATAAAAACAGAAACCTTTAACATTAAAACAAATCACAAGTAGGTCTTTTTGTTGCATCTACTGGGTTTGTTTGAAATAAAAATGGTCAGTTGATTCCAAATCTTGGTATGTGGCTTCCTTACTAAAATGTGTAATCGGTTTTAGATATCCAGTAATACAGCTATATATAGTGTGCAAGAACCGGATGTGAATGAAGTTGGGGCTTGTATTTTTCTAGAGTTATGACTATTCAGTCAAGGATGCATGAGTAGACTAAGAATTCAAGAGCCTGAAATGCTCATTAGTATTGAGTTTATGTGACTTTAAGTATTTTTTTTTTTCTGTATTAGGTATCATGACTCTGTCTCCTTTTGATCAAATGAAGACTGCCTCCAATATAGGTGGTTATAATGCAGCTATAAAGAATAGTCCACCTACTATGTCTCAGTACGTTACTGTAGGCTCCAATCCTTTCACTGGTTTCTTTTATGCCCTGGAGGTATGTATGTTTTCTGAAATGGGCAGGATAAAAGAATCAGTTTGTCCCAAGTGGCAGATATCCTTTTCTTTTCCATATTAAAATAATACTCTTTTTGAAGAATACTTCATGTGCAGGTTTTTTTACCTCAGAATTCAGCTGTAATTGGGGAAAAATCCCTTTGGGTTAGAATGGTTTCTTAGTGAAATGTGCTTCAGGCTCCTGCCATCCAAGACTTCTAGCTTTTTAAAAAAATCTTAAATAAAAAAAAACAATTAAATATAGAAACTTTTTTTGACTTTTAATTTCGTTAGTTGAGACTTTGTCTTCCACTAACTACTCTTTCATAGTTAAGGAAATAAACTGAAAAATAAGTTTTAGATCACGTCATAATCCAATTCCAAATTCTTTTGGATTCTGGAGGCACTTGACCTTTGACCCTGTTATATTGAGGTACTGGGAGTGTTCTGTAGCCTGATGTCCTTTTGCCCAAGTTTGTTTTTTGCTTTATTTGTAACGATTGTAGGAGAGAATTAAAATTATTTTGCTTACCATGACCCTTTCACAAAAGATTTATGTATTCTTTATGTATTGGTAAAAAAGCATGGCTATATTTATGTTCCTGTTTGCCTTCTGTATATTTGAACCATAAAAAACAGAGTGTAATCTCATTATCTAGGTCAACAAGGTAGCAAAACCAAAGCAATATCAGAATGTTGTGCAGCTAAGTTTTTGCAAAACATTTGTGAGAAATGTACTTATTTTAGTGTCAATAAGGAACCCCCAACACCACAGAATCAGCTAGCTCTCTAGGAAGCATCATAAACTGTAGTTTTTAACCTCTGCAGTAGCACCACATACTTCTAAGCGACCAGAGATTTTCAGCAGGCCTCTGAAAGAGCAAGTTGGGACTTGGAGATGTGGCATGACATCCTTTTAGGGACATTGTATTGAGATCTTACTGAACTCCAGCTCCTTTCCTAGTACCAGGCCTATGAGGCTTTCATATCTGAGATAATCTGTAGTTTTTCTACCTGACTGAGAAACTATCACTTGCTTGTATTGAAAATTAATGTGGATGATGTCAAATTTGGCAACATCTCTTTCAAGACTTTGACTACAGTGCATTTTTTTTTTCATTGCTGGAGTTAGTGTTTAGGATGTTTAAGTACTTGAGTTCTCATTATGTAGTGATAAGAGCAATAATTAAGTGATTATTTTGTTGCTTTCTAAGAATGCTTTTATTTTTTCCTTTAGGGTAGCACGCAGCCATTGTTGTCTCATGTTGCATTAGCAGTCGCTAGTAAACTAACTTCAGCATTCTTTAACGCTGCCAGGTAATGAAATGCTAAATAAAGTGTGGTTTTGATTTAGTTTTAACCTGTGTGTCTTAAGTTGTGTAGTCATGCTGATGACTCTTTCTGTTGCTAGTGGGTGGCTTGGTTGGAAGAGTAAACATGAAGAAGAGGTTGTCCAGAAGCAGAGACCAAAAGTTGAACCTGCTACCCCTTTAGCTGTGAGGCAAGTTTGACACTTACTCCTTAATTGCTTCAAAGCTCTGTTCCTTGATTGTCTTGAATAGTTTTTGAAAGTGTTAATCTTGTGCTGGGATATTTTTAAATGTGAGTTTGGTTTCAATTGACTTAGTGTATAAATGGAATTAATTTAGTGATCTCTACTTAGCTCTCAGCATATATTTGTTCACTTCCTCCTTCCAAAATAAAAGAGAACAAAACCCTGCCTAGTTTAGCAGCAGGAGAATCACTGTTGAGTAAGGTAAGTACTGGAACAGCAGGCCTAAAGTTTATAATTCAGGTGACACAACAGAGCCCCATGAGCAATCTTGTAAATACTCTCAAGGTACAAAATGCTTTGCATGCAAGGATGTAAAAGTTCCTTAAAATAACTTACAGGCATTATCCTCATTTTACTGTTTGGGAAACTGGAGCACAGAGAAGGTGTGACTTGCCTAGTGGTTCAGAAAAAGACAGTGGCAAATTGAGAAATTAAATCCAGTTCTCCTGATTCCTAGCCCTTGCTCTAAACACTGGAGCTATGCTGTGTGTCCAGGTATGCCTGGCTCTGGTCAGCATAGGAAAGAAGCAACAAGATCACCTATCGCAGACACTCCTTGCGTGCCAAGGCACTAGGGACATTAAACATATTTAGCCTGCTCTCTGAAGTTTATGGGACCTTTCATGTTTTATCAGTTTATAATATGATTATAGTGAGACTTTCATAAAGTTGCAAGGTCTCAAAGTAAATAAAAGCACAAAATTTTAAACAATAACTCCTCATTTAAAGTCGTCCCGGTTAACATTGTTTTGTTATGTTGCTGATCAATTAGGGAATATGCTCATTTAAAGTTATGCAGTGCTCCCTTATAACATCTTTAACAGTTGCCCGCTTTGTCCACTGCTTGCAGGAAGAGTAGCCCGTTACAGCTAGCTGGTGGGGGCTTGGAACCAGGGTGGACTGGCAGCCCCCCATTAGCTGCCCGCTCCCCTAAGTTTCCTGTGCAGCAGCTGTCCAGCAGGCTATCAATTGCCGGCAGTTTAGTTGTCCCTTCCCCCACTGCCAGGTGCTGCTCCTGCCCTCTGCCTTTGGAGCTGCTCCCGGGAGCCTTCTGCTTGTTTTGGGGGTAGGGGTGAGGGGAGGTGCTCCTGCACCCCGCTTACTCCTTCTCCATATAGAACAGGGTGGGACATAAAGGGAGAGAGACAGAGAGAGCTTGAGGCAGCAGCTGCTGTCTCAACTTCCTGATTGATTTAAAAAGGCAATGCACTTAAGAGTGGGGTCAGCGTACTTAACGGGGCAATGCGCATCTCGCTCTGTCTCTCTCTCCCCCAAACACAGGATGTGCATCCCTGTCTCTCCCTGCCGTGCTGTCTCCCCTCCCTCCATTCATACTGCCTTGTAGAGTGTGAGGCTACATTAAGAATGAGGTAACCCTTGAGGGCTCAGCCAAAAGCTAGTTCATCATTTAGCAGTAAGGCATTCCCTGGGAGATATCTTACCCTCTTCCACGCTAACTTCACCACCTCAGCCAAGCTTCACAATCATCATCGCTGTGCACAGCATTAAATTGCTTGTTTAAAATGTATACTCTGTGTGTGTGTGTGTGTGTGTATATATAATATATGATGTTTTGTCTGATGAGAAAATTTTCCCTAGAACCTAACCTAACCCCCTATTTACATTAATTTTATGGGGAAATTGGATTCGCTTAACATTGTTTTGCTTAAAGTTGCATTTTTCAGGAACATAACTACAATGTTAAATGAGGAGTTACTATAATAGCAAAATGTTTCTTTTGTTTTTGTTAACAAAAACAAAACAGCTTAGAAAAAAGTATTTCTCTAATCCTGCAAAAGATACTGTTCATAATTCATAATTAAATTAACTAAGTGTTTGATTTCAGATTTGGACTTCCGGATTCCCGGCGCCATGGTGAAAGCATTTGTCTGTCTCCATGTAACACGTTAGCAGCAGTAACAGATGACTTTGGAAGAATTCTCTTACTGGATGTTACACGAGGACTTGCCATTCGCATGTGGAAAGGTATATGTTAGTATATATCAATACAGCAATTAGTTTGCTTGGAAATAGCGTGGCTTTTTGTATTCAATTTGGCTTAGATTTTTGAGTACTTTGGCCTTTATCATGGCACTTATTGTTATTTTGATCTCTCAAACAGATTTAATGCAAATTCGAGGGGGCCAGAGTTATAGAACTGGAGCTTAAAATAGTGTTGGTGGGATTTACAGTAAGGGTTTGATCAACAGCCTCTGATACTGATTTGTATTGCCTGAGTTTCCCTTTGTAGACCTTACAGCAGCATGCAGCAGCTAATCCAGTCATTCTCTTGATGAGTTTTGAGCTCATTTATTCAAGATTTATGCAGCTCCAGTTTCTTCTTTGCCTCAGTTGAGAGAAAAGGCAACAGCATTCGGTTCCCCTACCTTATGCGCCACAAAAAGGCAAAGAAAATCACTAGGAAGGACAGATAGTTCCACATGCTTACTGCTTTGTTGGGTCAGTTAGCATCTCTTGCTGGCTGTTCCTAGAGAGAGTGATCAGTCTCCTCTTTCTGCCCCAACTATTCTGTGGGAAAGAGATGATGCAGACGTTGCCATCTCCAAGACTCCAAAAGCAATCACAACCAATATTACAATCCCCAGATAGGACTTGTAGAAGAACATTTTTTGTAACACCCCCGTTATATTCCTGGACCTGGTTTCTGTGAAGTTACAAGTATCTCTAGCAGCACTCTGTCCTCCCACTGTCCATATAGTGCAAACATAGAGTTTGGAAGATCCTTAGAGTGCTAGTTACTTCTGAGGCAGTAAACTGTATTCCATGCACGTTACTTCTCCCTCTCCCACTCAAGTATACTTTGGCCCAGAGATACTGGCTTTCCTGAATCAAGTCTACAGGGAAAGTATGGTGGAGTCTCATTTCTCTCCAGACAGCCATTGTAATTGGCTCAATGCTGTGGAGTGGCCTAAGAAGGGAAACCACCACAGGAGTCAGTCAGGAACGACAGAAATCAAATTTGCAAGCAAACATTCTCATATTCTTGTTGATGCACTGAGCACACGTACATGGGCTATGTTCAGGGAACTCCATTAGAACTCGGGGGATGGAGGGGTGAAGGAACGTTTATTTCCACATTCCTTCAGGTTGCTTAGCTTCTCTGTTTCAGCTACTGTAGCATAATGGTTGCAGTCTCCTTGTATCTCCTGTGCATTCCTCTCCCCCAGAGTTGGAGTTTTTCTGGCGCTTCTCTATTAGTTCAGATATACACACTCATCATTTTTCTTTTCTGGGTTACTGATCTTTTCATGTTACTTTTAACACCTTTCCATGATCAAGTTTTTTGTTTTTGTTTGTTTTGGTTTTTTTGCTATCTTCATTATTTCAATTGAATAAGCATTTACTAAACAAACGGTTTGGTCTACCAGGTTTCCCAGCATTTACAGCAAGTAGCTTAAACCTGTTTATTAATAAAGGGTGATGTGAGCCACACACGCGCGTACTCTCTCTCTCCAAGTCCTTTTAGTGGTACACTGCTAACAAATGTTTAACAACTGAATGTTTGGCATGCATTTTCTATTGAGACAAGCACATGGTAGGGAGCTAGTCAACGGAAATCATACTTTACTTTTCTCTTCACTTATTCCATGAACACTTTAGAAAGCTCACAATTAAATTATATTTCCATTTTAAAACTTGTTTTGGGTACTAATTGTAATGTGGCTTGGGAGGGTTTGTTGATGTCACTTTGTGCTGAATCCCATGTACTATCCTGGTGACTTGATCACATTTGTGCACTGTCTTGGAAGGCATCACATTTTCTGTGTCAGAAGAGCTTAGTTGGGGAGAGCAATTGGCCCAATCAATATGTTAGAGAAGTAAATATGAGTAACGGTATCTAGGTTGGGAAAGGGTGCTTATATTACTGTTAAATAACATTTAGGTGGTCACAATAAAATTTTTTGGGAGGGCAGAGTAGCCTTCCACCCAACACTTATAAACTCTGTTCCAGCAGCAGGCAATTTTCAGTTGTGTGTGTCTGTGTAAACTAGTTGACTAAGTCCTGTCCTTTCTTACAAAGGATATCGTGATGCACAAATTGGTTGGATTCAGACTGTAGAAGACCTTCATGAAAGAGAAGCTGAAAAGATGGATTTTTCTCCTTTTGGAAGTACTCGAAGTCCAAGTAGGGTGGCTCAATTTCTTGTGATCTATGCTCCAAGAAGAGGGATCCTGGAAGTTTGGAGCACTCAGCAAGGGCCCCGGGTTGGTGCCTTCAATGTGGGGAAACACTGTAGGTAAGAAATGCTTAGCATCTTGACATGTTCACAAGTGTGCTGTGCTAGTGGGGTAAATAAGTGTGTAATAGAGATATTCCTACCTCTCAGGCAGTCTTATTCTAGTGCCCACAGTTGATTAGTGCTAGTAGACTGGTTTTGAATTGCTGACAATGCCTCTGATACTTGCTTGAATGCAATGCAGAATGCTTTGATTTATGAACGAAAATGTTTCCTTTTTCCTCTCCGCTGCTAGCCCCCTTGCTAATCTTTTCTGGCATAGATCACTAATTAGATATTCTGATGTTTTTCATTAGTTGTGCTGGGCTCTGGCTGCATAAAATTCTTCCTTGTGTCTTATACAAAAAAATGCATGTTGGTAGTTTTAATCTTTATTGTCATGGCCATATCTGTGTGTTTTTCAGGTTGCTGTATCCTGGCTATAAAATAATGGGTTTAAACAATATGACTAGTCAAGGTTGGCAGTCTCAGACGTACCAGATCTGTCTTGTTGATCCAGTGTCTGGAAGCATAAAAACTGTTCATGTACCTTTCCATTTAGCACTAAGGTGAGGTTAGCTGTGTTTTATATAATAATCTACCTTAACTGTCTCCTCTTAACGGAAGCCTTTTGATAAGTGTTTGAAATTGGTGTTTAGTTCCAGAGGGCCAGAATTAGCGATTTTTTCTCATACTGAGTAGTGCATTACTCCAAGAGTAGTCTCACGCACTTGTGTGGAGTAAGGTTGCTCAGTGAGAGTAATGATGGTAGAATTTGGCCTTGGGAAATGCAATGTCTGATTATTTTATATGACTTAATACTTGTGTTTCAGAATAACTAGTAACTGTTTTAATTTCATGCTAGAGTGAACAAAAAATGCTTTCACCAATGATGTAATTCAAAAGTAACAAACATAAAATATGCAGTCAGAACTTTTTCACTGAATATTTCAGTGTGTGTTTATATAAGATGTTTAAAAATCTTTTTCAGTGATAAAAAGAGTGAACGAGCAAAAGATATGCATCTAGTGAAGAAGTTAAATGCTTTACTCAAAGCTAAAACCTCAAATCTGGGTAGGTTTTTCCTAAATGTTTGTTATTTCTTAATGGCTCACCAACTGAATCGCACAGTATGCATCTTTTATCCCTAGTGTATGTATGTATCATACATATACACCTGTAGATTTTGTCATCTTAATGTTCATTAGGTGTAAGCGAATTTCTTTGCATAGGGAAAGAAGACCTGCAAACTTACTATTCAAATTTATATTAAAATCGGGTTAGAATTGTGCTGAGTGCTTCAAAAAAACAGATTAAGTAGGGTATTCAGTTCATGTTCATTTCTTTATACAGATCTGCAAAGTCTAGATAGCTCTCAAATTATCTGCCATGTAGTCTGCTGGGGATGTTGTATTCACTACTGAGTACCATTGTGATCTGATCATAGGGTGCAAATAATCCATTTTTTAAACTATGTTTAGTAGAATTATGAATTTCTTAATACTATTTTACCAAGAACAAACCAAAAAAAAAATAATGTTGGAGACGTATATTGTATCTGGGGAGTGTTGGGGGGCAGGCAATACTTAATGCTGAAGGGTTCAGTAGTGTATGTGATGTGAGCGGCAGCAGCTGACTACCTCAGTGAATCTGGATTGTGCAGACCTGCAAAACAGTATAAAAAGGTAAATTCTCTGTGTGCTGTACAGAATGGCCTTCTCAGCTTGGTTATTTGGAGATGTTCATCACATAATTTTAATTTTAGAGCAATTGTTCTCAGCTGTAAAGACATCTGAAGAGTCCTCTTGAAATGAAATGGAAATATAGTAATTTTTGTGTCTTCTGCCAAGTGGTCCCAGCCCCACTAATAGTATCTTTGTTAGTACTTTCTGCACTCCTATCCTAATGTTGACTCAGGTCACCTGGTGTGACATGGTTCAGTTGTATTAAAAGTGAGGTTCTCCCACAGGGCAAGGTAAAATTAGTTTGGCAGGCTCCTAGTACTTATTGGTACCAATTATGTCATGGGTTTTGCAAATACCCTGTATATTTTTGAAAGGTTCCTTGGATGAAATCCATTCTTGTACAAAGAGCCAGCACAAGCCTAATCCACCACTTATGTCCTAATTGAGCTCTATTTTGAGTGTTTAAATAGTGCGCAGCATCCATGCTTGCCATCTGCATGGGGGAGGAGGGATTTCACCTTTGTATGTGTAAAAAATAATAATAATAATAATAATAAAAAAAATCTGTTATTGGACCAACTGCTGTTACTTCTGATATTACCTCACCCACCTTGCGTCTCTAATGTACTCGGACCAACACAGCTACAAGAACAACACTGCTAACAATCAGTGTGAGTTTTTTCCAAGTTAATGGTGGCAGTTAGTCCAATCATGTCAAACCAAACAATTAAATAAGTGTACATCTTCATTGTGGTGCAGAATGACTTGCTTTTCAAGATTTGTGTTGAAAATATGAATTAATGACTTGATCATCTTTGTTGCAGACATCGTTGAAGCTGAAGCAAAGGAAATAATTCTTGATATTAAATACCCTGCTACAAAAAAACAGGTGACTATTGAGAGAGGGAGTTTCAATCTGGGAAAGAATTTCACGTGATGAGACTTGAGTATAAAGTCATTAACCTTTCACAATTTTCTTAACAATTTTTTCCATGGTTTCTAATTGATAAAGCTTAAGGACTTGCTTTGCAGCATTGTTTATTTTTTCTATAACATAGTACATAGAATTCATGTTGATTTGTGACTTCGAGCAGGATCCGTTTGTACTGTAAGGGATAAAACCTTTACAGTCCAAATGTGTGTAGCGGAACTATAACTACAAATACTCTGACTTGTATTGGGCTTATGGGCTTCCATAAATGTTTCAACAGTAACATGAAGCAAAATGAATGGAAATACTTCATTTTGTTAAATTTCTGCAAACAGGCTTTGGAAAGCATATTGGCAAGTGAACGTGTATCACTCTCTGCTCTTTCAAACATCACTCAGACTTTGATGGACACCTTAAAAAACCAGGGTAAGTGGAAAGTGATTTTGTAATTATGCACACACGCAATCTATCCATGGTGTGGTTTGCAGCGAGACTACTGCTGTGAGGTTAGGAGAATATCAAGGGAATCCACTGCTTCATCAAGCTTGGTCTGCTTGGTTTTTCTGCCAGACAGAGCAAGAAGTTCCTTTTGTAGAGTTTTTTTTCCCCTGCCTGCATCAGCTTGCTAGTGAGCACCCTCTTCTGCACTTGCCATGTATCTGTAATGCAAGAATTAATTTGGTATATTTTTGAAATCTGTGATGGGTTGAATTAGTCCATGCATCATGTATATTTACTAAATGCAAGAAACATAAACTGCTTTCATATAAATACAAATATAGATTAACATTATATATACATACATATCCATAGATATATTCCTATCCTATATGTTTACATACATTGACTTGCAAATAGTTCTGTCATATGTTTCAGCATCTTCACCAAGATTCTATTTTGTATATATTAGTAAAATAAGCTGGGCTTAATTCCCACTGTCTCTCCCCTGCAGTAATCCAGTTGTATAGGACAGGAACCTCAACAAGGTTCCACCTTATGGAGCTCTCTCTTCAGTCTTCCCCCTTCCTTAGGAAGGAAATGAGAGTCTGGCCCCTTAAACCCTTCAAATTTTTGGATTCACTGAAGGCACTAAACCCTCGGCACAGAGGTTTTGTGCCACTGAAGTGGTTGTAGTCCTACCTGATGCTTCCCTTCTCCTCCTTGTTGGCAGCATGACTTCACTGGTCTTGCACTTCTCGGTCTTTCTAAACCGGGGGCTGTATCCATAGCTTCCCTTAAGGGTAGGTTTCTCAGGCCAAAGAAGTGCATTTAGTCAAAATTCTGACAGATGGAGGAGAGTGAAATAAACCAACATAACTCCTCCCTTGAAACTATTGAAATGCTGCTTGCATTTTGGATTCCATTGTTTTGGGGGGCATGACTAGGTCTTGAGGGATGGCACAGGAGAAGAGTCTATCTCTGTGAAAGCACCTTCAGATGCATAGCGACTTTCCAGCATAAGATAACGTTTATCCTGTTGTCATTGTTTTGCATGGACTCCATTCCACACTGTCAGGAGGAGCAGTTGAGCCCTTGGCAGTATAGTTCACAGTAGATGTATTACTGCGGGAGGTGCACAGAGGCCCTGAGTAAACAGAATTTTCTGTGGGTCCCAGAATGCTTGTGGGTTAGGATGGCCTATCCCTGGCCACCTGTGTAGTGATAAATTCCCTCCCTCCCACCCGATAATGTGGGAGTCTGTATAACTTCAGAGCTGTGGAATGAAATGGGAGTTTTTCCATTGACTTTAGTGAGGTCAGGATTTTACTCTTTGAAGTGTTCTGCCAACTTTGACCAGCCATGATCAGAGCAAGACCGGGCTTTAAATAGCTAGTGTATCCACTCAAATATGAAGTCTAAAAATAGATTCTTATGAGAAACTATTTTCACAATGAATTTGAAAATGTATACCTCCATTTTCATTTTGTGTTTATTGAGTCCTCTTTGTTAGCTTGTGTGTGCTTTATGCACTGTCCTCTTTTTCCATCTGCATTGTATTCCCTGCTTGGTCACAGTGAAGGACAAATTGGACAGGAGTCCTAGCCTCTTAGTTTGGCTGTGTATCTGCCAGTAATACTGTGGATAAATGGGTATTTTGGAACAGATGTTGGCCTGTATGAATGCTATTATTGTGAAGAATAGGTCAATTGATTAGCTATACCAAGCTGTTCAGACTTCCTCTTTGTTTCCAGGATTTTTAATAGCAGAGTATCTGGGAAATGGCCGAGCTTCATAGAGAGAAAATAACTGGAAGTTATTTGAGCACACAAATGGTTTGTTCAGATAGAAATACTTGTACAGAAAAATCTATTTAGAACCTTTGTTTTATGTCCTCTAATGTCAGGTAAATTAATACATCATTAAATATAATACTAGGTCTGTCTCAGGTAGTGTTTATCAAATGTTCTTAAGAATTGCTTTCCCACATACGCAGATTAAGAAAGTGGAGAGACATGGTAGGTGAGATAATATCTTCTATTGCAGTGGTTTTCAAACTGTAGGTCTCAACCCAATACCGGGTCGCAGAATGGAAGGCACTGGGTCATGGCGGCTCTGGTCAGCACTGCCGACCAGGCCATTAAAAGTATCGTTGGCAGTGCTGCCCAGCTGAGGCAGACTAGTTCCTACCTGTTCTGAAACCGCGTGTGCCCTGGAAGCAGGTGTGGCTCCTAGGCGGGGACCTGCAGGACTCCGCGTGCTGCCCCCACCCTGAGCCAGTTCTCGGCCAATGGGAGCTGGGGGGAGGCAGTGCCTCCCACGCCTCCATCTAGGAGCCGGACCTGCTGCTGGCCACTTCTGGGGCGCAGTGTGGTCCGCAGTGCCAGGACAGGCAGGAAGTCTGCCTCTGCACTCTAGCTGCTCTGCTGACTGGGATCCAAATCCACACCCCAGTCCTCTGCCCCAGCCCAGAGCCCCACTCCCACAGCCCAAACCGCTCGTCCCCAGTTCCACTGAATTGTGGGAATCAACAGTTTTCTTCATCTGTGTTGCAAGAAAAAAAGTTTGAAAACCATTGTTTTATTGGACCAATTTCTGGTGGTGAAAGAGACAAGCTTTCAAGCTCATGCGGAGCCCTTCTTTAGATCTAGGAAATGTACGCTGTATGTCACAGCTTAATACAAGATGGGTGGATTACTTAGCATAAGTAGTTAACACGTTTCAAGGGACCATTCAAGGTCCATTCAAAGTAAGAAAGTAGGCAAACATCAAATGACGTATTTTTTTTGTTACCTAATCCCATTGTTTAGATTCAGTATCTTGTTCTTCAGCCATGCATCTGATGAAATGGGTATTCACTCACGAAAGCTTATGCTCGAATACGTCTGTTAGTCTATAAGGTGCCATAGGACTCTTTTGTCGCTTTTGCAGATCCAGACTAACACGGCTACTCCTCTGATACTTGAGGATTGCAATCTATAGCATCTTGCATTTCCCTGATCTTTACATGCTGATGCACAAGAGGTCATATATGGTAACCTTATGTTCAGTATCCCATCGCAGACCTTTTCTTATTAAAAATAAGCCTGATACTCTTTTTGCTTTTGGGCAAAAATCATCCTCGCTTTAACTTGCCATATCTTGAGCAACAGTGCGTCAAAAACATTACACCGGAGCATATGTCATCTAACTCCTTTATAAGAGTTTAATGAAGCTACAAAGAACATTTCACAGCTCCAGTACACCCATTCATTCAGACTAATGTGCATCTTTATTTCTCTCTCTCTCCAGAGTTTGTGTGTGTTGATGAAGGGTTGCTCCAGTTCTGTGCAAATGAGTTAAAGCTGCTGCATCTTTATGAGGCAGTCAGCAAACTCAATTCTCTGAGCGTGCAACCAAGCACGCCACTTTCTGATAATGTAAGTAATGTCAAAACTTCTTTCTGTGAAAGAATTGACCATTTTGCAGGTAGATTAAATGGAAAATTACTAGGGCTGTCAAGTGATTTAAAAAATTAATCCTGCTGTTAATAATAGAATAACATTTATTTAAATATTTGTTGAAGTTTTCCACTTTTTCAAATATGTTGCTTTCAGTTACAACACAGAATACAAAGTGTACAGTGCTCACTTTATATTATTTCTATTACAAATATTTTCACTATGAACAAGAAATAGTATATTTCAGTTCGCCTAATACAAGGACTGTCATGCAATCTCTATCATGAAAGTTCTACTTACAAATGTAGAAATATGTACAAAAAAACTGCACTCAAATATAAAACAGTGTAAAAATTTGTAGAGTCTACAGGATATGTCTACACTATGAAATTAAGCTGATTATCTTGAAGTCGATTTTTGGAAACAGATTGTATAAAGTTGAGTGTGTTCGTCCCCAGTAAGCACATTAAGTCAGCAGAGTTTGTCCACAGTACCGTGGCAAGCATCGATATTCCGAGCAGTGCACTGGTGGGTAGCTATCCCCCAGTTCCTGCACCCCACGTGGAAGCAATGGCAGACAATCATTTAGCACCCTTTTCCATGGATTGCCCATGCTGATGCCATAGCAGCGCAAGCATGGAGCCCGCTCAGATCACCGCTGCAGATATGGCCATTGTAAACATCTCGCCCATTGTCGTGGAGTTTATGCTGAACATGCAAAAGAAGGTGAGCAGGCGACAACAGCGCTGTCACTAGAGTGACGACAGTGATGAGGACATGGACACAGACTTCTCTGAAAGTACGAGACCTGGCAATTTGGACATTTTGGTGGCAATGGGGCAGGCTCATGCTATGGAACGCCGATTCTGGGCCCAGGAAACAAGAACAGACTGGTGGGACCACTTAGTGCTGCAGGTCTGGAATGACTCCCAGTGGCCCAGAAACTTTCGCATGTGTAAGGGCACATTCATGGAACTTTGTGACTTGCTTTCCTCTGCCCTTAAGCCAAGAATACCATGATGAGAGCAGCCCTCACAGTTCAGAAGCGAGTGGCGATAGCCCTCTGGAAGCTTGCAATGCCAGACAGCTACCGGTCAGTTGGGAATCAATTTGGAGTGGGTAAATCTACAGTAGCGGCTGATGCAAGTAGCCAGTGCAGTCATTGACCTGCTGCTATCAAGGGTAGTGGCTCTGGGAAATGTGCAGGCTATAGTAGATGGCTTTGCTGCAATGGGATTCCCTAACTGTCGTGGGGCTATAAATGGGACGCATATCCCTATCTTGGGACCGGACCACAAGGGCGGGCAGTACGTAAACCACAAGGGGTACTTTTCAATGGTCCTGCAAGCAGTGGTTGACCACAAGAGACGTTTTACTGACATCTACATGGGATGGCCGGGAAGGGTTCATGACGCTCGCATCTTCAAGACCTCTAAGCTGTCTAACCAGCTGGAGCAAGGGATGTTCTTCCCAGACCAGAAAATTACTGTTGGGGATATTGAAATGCCAATTGTTATCCTTGGAAACCCAGCCGACCCCTTAATGCCCTGGCTCATGAAGCCATACTCAGGCATCCTGGACAGGAGTAAGGAGCAGTTCAACTATAGGCTGAACAAGTGCAGAATGGTAGTAGAGTGGCCGTTTAAAGGCTCGCTGGTGCAGTTTACTGACTCGTTCAGACCTCAGCAAAAAAAATATGCCCATTGTTATTGCTGTTTTCTGTGTGCTCCTCAGTCTTTGTAAGAGCAAGGTGGAGATGTTTATGGCGGGGTGGAAGGTTGAGGCAAATCACCTGTTCACTGATTACAAGCAGCCAGACTCAAGGGCAAGTAGAAGAGTGCAGCAGGAGGCACTGCGCATCAGAGAAGCTTCGAAAACCAGTTTTATGACTGGCTACAGTGTGAAAGTTCTGTTGTAAATCTGCCCTCTTGGTCTACTCCACCTTAAGCCTACCACCCTCGATCACCACTTGCAGAGGAAATAATTTTTTTAAAAAAAATCATGCACTCTTTATTAATTCGTTATATACACAGGGGATAACTGGCAAGGTAGCCTTGCAGGGGTGGGTGAGGAGGGAACCACCAGATGGGGTGGTGGATGAGGGGAGGACAAGGCCACACCTCATTTCAAAACTTTTTTGAAAAAGCCAGCCTTCTGTTGCTTGTCCTATCCTCTGAGGTGGAGTGGTTGGGTGCCTGGATCCTCCCTCCTCGTGTTCTTGGGAGTCAGGGTGAGGAGGCTATGGAACTTGGGGAGAAGGGGAAGTGGTTACACAGGGGCTGCAGCGGTGATCTTTGCTCCTGCTGAAGCTCCACCAGACACCAGACCATGTCAGTTTAATCCGACAGTAGCCGCAGCATTGCATCCATCCCCCTTTCATCGCGCTCCCACCATCTCTCCCCCTGTTCGTCCCTCCTGTCCCCCCGTTCATTTACCGCTTTTCCCGGACTCTAACATTGTTTGTTTCCACGCATTCTGCTGAGCTCTTTCAGTGCGGGAGCAGTGCATAAGCTCAGAGAACATTTCATCACGCTTGTGTTTTTTTCCGTTTTCTTGTGTGTTCTAGCCTCTGCAACAGATGAAAGGGGGAGGGCTGAAACATTTGAAGTTGCGGGAAGAAAAAAAGGGTGACAAGTATATAAGAGAGACACATTTTACAGAACAATGGATATAGTCTTTCATGGTGAAACAAATAATTCACATCAGATAGCACATATACTTTCAGTACAAGGTCGCATTTTGCATCTTATATTGAGTGCCTGTGGCTTTCATGTGAGAGATCACACACGCAGGGCCGGGCAACAGAAATCAGCTTGCAGGTGTCCAACTTCTTGTTCAGCCAATCGCTAAGACAGACAAATTTGTGGGAGATAATGCTGCCCACTTCTTATTTACAATGTCACTTGAAAGTGAGAACAGGCATTCGCATGGCACTGTTGTAGCTGGTGTCACAAGATATTTACATGCCAGATACGCTAAAGATTCATAGGTCCCTTCATGCTTCAACCACCGTTCCAGAGGACATGCATGCATGCTGATGATGGGTTCAGGTCGATAATGATCCAAAGCAGTGCGGACCGACACATGTTCATTTTCATCATTTGAGTCAGATGCCACCAGCAGAAAGTTGATTTTCTTTTATAGCGGTTCAAGTTTTGTAGTTTCTGCATCAGTGTGCTGCTCTTTTAAGATTTCTGAAAGCATGCTCCACATCTCATCCCTCTTAGATTTTTGGAAGGCACTTCAGATTCTTAAACCTTGAGTTGAATTCTGTAGCTATTTTTGAAAATCTCACATTGATGCTATCTTGGCGTTTTGTGAGATCTGCGGTGAAAGTGCTCTTAAAATGAGCAGCATGTGGTGCATCATCATTCGAGACTGCTATAACATGAATTATATGGTAGAATGCAGGTAAAATCACAGAGCAGGAAACATACAGTTCCCCCCCCCCAAGGAGTTCAGTGTCAAATTTAATTAATGTGTTATTTTTTTAATGAGCATGGAAGTATGTCCTCTGGAATGGTGGCCGAAGCATAAAGGGGCATACAAATGTTTCACATATGTGGTACATATATATCTTGCAATTCCGGCTACAAAAGTGCCATGCAAATGCCTGTTCTCACTTGCAGGTGATGATGTAAATAAGAAGCGGGCAGCTTCATCTCTCGCAAATGTCTTAATGATTGGCTGAACAAGAAGTTGAACTGTGCGGACATATAGGCTCTGGAGTTATACATTGTTTTGTTTTGAGTGAAGTTATATACCAATTTTTTTTTACATTTGTCAGTCGTACTTTCACGATAAAGAGATTGCACTACTGTACTTGTATGAGGTAAACTGAAAAATACTATTTGTTTTGTCATTTTCACAGTAGAAATATTTGTAATAAAAGATAATATAAAGTGAGCACTGTAACATTTGGTATTCTGTGCTGTAACTGAAATTAGTATATTTGAAAATTTACAAAAACGCTAAAATATTTAGTACATTTCAGTTGGTATTCTATTATTTAACAGCACGATTAATATTGTGATTAATTTTTTTAATGATGATACATTTTCTGAGTTAGTTGTGTGAGTTAACTGATTAAATTAACAGCTCTAAAAATTACACATTTTGGAGGTTTGGAGATGAAGACCATAGGATGGCAGATCTGGGGCAAAAATACTTAAAGAAATACCTAGTTGTTGCACCTTCTGTTCAATGATATCTGCTGCTGTACAAGTGCTAATGAATTGAGCCTCCTAACAACATTGTGTTAGGTCTTGTCTACACTTACTGGACGATTAATGCTGCAGTGATTGATGCATTGCCGGTCGATTTAGTGGGTCTAGGGAAGATCTGCTAAATCGACCGCCATTTGCTTTCCGGTTGACTCCTGTACTCCACCTTATCGAGAAGAGTAAGGGGAGTTGATGAGAGAGCGTTGCCTGTTGACGTCACATAGTGTGGACCCCACAGTAAGTAAATATAAGTTATGTCAATTTGAGTTACACTATTCATATAACTCAAATTGAGTAGCTTAGATCTACTTTTCCCTTTTGTGTAGACAAGGCTCTAGTCACTTAATATGTGAGACAGAGCCAGGAATAGAACTCATGTCTCTAACTCCAATCATTTGTCCTAAGTGCAGAAGGCTTTCCTTTATCCTTTTTGGGAGGAGGAATTAGTTCTGGAAACTAATTTGTGACCAAATCTGCCCTGTGTCTTCATCTTTAAATAGATGTGCAAAATGTTCTACTTCATATTTTGGGTTACTTTTAGTATCATTACAGAAGTCTCTGTGTATAGGCATTATAGAACTTGTAATATGTCTCCCTAATTTGCAAGGTGGCTGCGTTCTCAAGGATTTTTGGCTAATTAAAAAAAAATTGTAGTCATGTGCAGCAGAGAGAAATTGGGTGTGCGGAAATAAGTTTGTTATTTCCAAATATAAACTTACAAAAGATCATTTTATTTACTGTAGTTTTAATCTTTCTGCTTTTAAGGATTTGGCTAAACTACTTAGGCTGGACGAAAAAGAGTTTGCTAGGCTCCAGACGTTACTGGAAAACTACAAGCAAGAGAACACCCAAACCACCGTTAGATTTGCTGATGATAAAGATGGTATATTGCCTGTGAAAATGTTCTTGGAGTATTTAGAATATGAGAAGGACATGATTTTAGTGAAGAAACTAGATGAAGGAGAATATGTGGCTTTAGGTAAGAGCTCTTAAAGGACTAGTTTTTTGTCAGATTAATGCTTCATTCTATTTTAGTCTAACTTTAAAATCTGGGTAAGACAGGTCTCAAAACATTTACTGGATGGACATTTACTAACCAGAGAACTGCATTTATTAATTAGACACTGAAATAAAAGAAAGCAGAGGCTCTCCAGTTTGATCAAGGGGCACTGGAAGGGCAAGAAACACTTTCTCCTTAGCTGCAGGAAACAGGGTGCTGAAATTCCCATCAGCGTGTTGCCTCTCAACCTCCCATACCAGACTGCCTCCTTGGAGCGAGAAGGAAAATATTTCTCAACTGCCCACCTATCTCACTCCCCCACGCTACTCCCAACCTGCAAAGGGCACCTCATATTAGCACATATTAAATTAGGCCCTTCTGCCCAACTATTTAACAAAAACCAAATTAGTATATTTGTGAGGCAAATTGCATCTAGTCGCAGGGCCGGCTCTACCTATTTTACTGCCCCAAGCAGCTCCGCTGAAGAGGGAAGAGTGGTGGAGCTGCTGTAGGTGTGCTGCCGAAAGCCGCCTGAGTGCCACCCTGATAGCGCCCGGAATGATGCCTCAGGCACCTGCTTGCTAGGCTGGTGCCTGGAGCCAGTCCTGTCTAGTCGTGGCCTCAACAGACTTTCCTCATGAGAGGAACTGAATCTGAAGAATTCCAGGGATGTGTACCTTTATGTCAAGTGAACACCGATAGCCCTTTCTAGAGTAGCGTAGAGTCTGTTGCAGTGTACTTCTCCTCTGTCCACTACAAAATATTATACTCAGGTTTTAAAACCAGGATGGCATCACCAGGTTTATCACCTGACCAGAACCACTAATAGACAAGCTGCCTCAATAATGGAACTACTTTAAGCTGGTGGTATAAATGATGACAACAGAACATAAGCCCTAAGGTAAACTTTCTCCTGAGTTTAGCTTTGTTTCCTGTGCCCCTACTTCCCTCTGCCTCAGACACATCTGAATATTAGCATACTCCTGGGTTGGAGCTAATTAGGACTCTCATGATCTAAAACCAGAGTGAGTCAGCAAAAATAGCTCTGCTTCTCTATGCTGGAGCCTAAAACATGCTACTGTGGCACACAGGCATGGATTACTTGGCAGCTAAATTTGCTGTCATACATATTCTACTTTTTAAACTCTTCTCTATATTGAATGATAACACATATAATCTGAACTAGTACAATTGTTACATTGTTATGTAGCGGTTTGTGCACACACTCTACTTGCCTTCCCTTCTTCCTTGTTTTTGGAAAAAAGAATTAAAAGTAAAATAGTCATTCCAAACAGTGCTGCTCTGGGTAGCCTACTTCCTGGCAGCTGTCTGGAAGTATCTCCTTGACCCTATCCTTGTCTGTTTATGGATCCACAGACTCCGCATCAGCCAAAGAAAGACTGTGACCTAAGCAGGTCAGTGAACCTTTCCTTCTTCCTTCCCAGGAAAGCTAAAAATATTATGATATCCCACTGTTTGCTCAAAGCTCCCTTGCCTCAAGCCAAGAAAGTCCTTATCTGTCTGACGAACTGGTCATCGACGTATTGAGTGTTTGATCATTGTAGATGAAGTTGACGTGTTGCTTGTTTTTAGGCAGCTTTTTTTTCTGGAAATGTTTGTGTGGAGAGAGTTCCACAGAGGAAATGTGCCATACACTGGAATCTGCAGGATTCAGCCCTCAATTGTTATTGGTAAGATACTGATTTAACTGTGTTCTCTGATTTTTTTTTTTTTACTCAAAATGTTTAAATTAATGAATATGTCAATGCGAGAAAACTTTCACAGTTTACAATATTGACTTTTAAGATCTGGGTATAACCATGTACACTTAGCATGTTAGTGTCTGGCCTTCTGCCTTTCTCAGGTCCGTAAATCCCTCAGATCTTAATGGGACTTTTGAGAGCATTAAGTCAATGATGTTATGTAATAAAGTAGGTACAACTCAGGATAAAATAGAGGCATTTAAGTTCTGGCCCCAGAAGTCTTCAGCCTAATTACGATATAATTTATATATTCAGGCATACACATATGCCATTTTAAAGATGTTTTCTTCGTGGCTCTTTTCCTATGAGAAATAATATACTTCATACCAGCAGACCAGAAATTAATCCAAGTGCAATACATATTTTTGTGGAATGAAATTTGGTAAGGAAACATTTTCATTTCAAACAGAAAAAGTTGTTATGAACAGGTGAGAAATTATTTTTAAAAATAAATATTACAAAGCTGTTTTTACAAAATTCATGTTTAAAGGTTAATCTTTTAAATTCCAGTGAAAATAATCATTTTAAAAGTAAACATTCCCTGTGGTGCTTGAAACCCAAGCACTAAAGCAATAAGAACCAGAAAGTGAAACTAGTTGATTTTCTTCATTTAACCGGAGAGAGTTACAAAGAGTGAACACAGCATATGTAGTGGCAAGTAGATTAGATTTTTTAAAAAATAATCTTTTGATAATCTACATCGGGGTGGCCAACCTGTGGCTCCGGAGCCATGTGTGGCTCTTCAGAAGTTAATATGTGGCTTCATGTATAGGCACCAACTCCGGGGCTGGAGCTACAGGTGCCAGCTTTTGAATGTGCCAGGGGGTGCTCCCTGCTCAACCCCTGGCTCTGCCATGGGCCCTGCCCCCACTCCACCCCTTTCTGCCCCCTCCCCTGAGCTTGCTATGCCCTCGCTTCTCCCTCTTCCCCCTCCGTGCTTCCTGTATGCCATGAAACAGCTGATCGGGAGCGGGGGAGGGAGGAGGAGAGGATCAGCAGGACTGCTGGTGGGTGGGAGGGGCTGGGAGCAGGGTTGGGGAGCTGATGGGGGGCTGCTGACGTATTACTGTGGCTCTTTGGCAATGTACATTAGTAAATTCTGGCTCCTTCTCAGGCTCAGGTTGGCCACCCCTGAACTACGTAATACAGGTAGGAGGATTTATATGTAGGGCATGAGTTTCTTTAAGATGACAATGTCTCTTTAGCGTAAAGGCAGTACAATAGGTTATGTCCCACTTTAGGGTCCTGACAGATTCTCATGTTCAAGGGAAAAAAAAATCATTGGCTTGTTATGAAATGCACAGACCATTTTTTATAGTGCAGAGTAGATATTTTGCCTGGTTTTTCTCCTGTTTTTTTCCCTCCTGTAACCTGCTCTGCTGCTAAGTTTTAGCTGCAAAGCAGGTGTAATTAAAAGCAGCTTGATAGTCAACTAAAGTTTTAACAGATTACTAAGGCTTAACCTATAATTAAAAGTTTTGCCAGTATAGCTATACTGACAAAATGCTCATAGTATAGATGCACATTACACCTACAAGGAAGTGCTTTTGTGTGTTACAGTTTATACCTGTTTAGCAAGTGAAATAAGACCTACAGTACAAGCACTTTTATGCTGGTATTCATGTGTCTACAGTAGGGCTTTTGCAGGCATAGAAAAAATTGCAGAAAAAAATCACATAACTAACCAACATTGCTTCTGGCCAAAGCTTCTAGCACAGACCTGGCCACAGTCTTCTATAGGATTTAATACCAGGTTACAATCTAAAGCCCTATGTTCTGCAAATTTTGTAATAGCAGGTTTATTACAGATTAAATGTGCAATTATCTAGGCATGGACATACTAAAATGGAAAATGTTTAATATTTCTAATGTCTAATTTACTCATTTTTCAGGGTTGGATCACTTTTATTTGCCATATGTATTTTGCATGTTTCAAGTATTCTATTCCGTTCATGTAACCTTTATGAAGGTAGAATATCATACTCAAATCTGTGTTCATGAGGTGAAAGTGTGCCAGGCAGCTAGTACTGTTTGCCATAATCTCTAGCAGTTTTGGGGCTGTTGTTAGAGGGGATCAGTCAGTCAGCATCTTGTGTCCAAATAAACATGAATAGCATTATGTGCAATTTTGGAAAAATCACAAGACTACCAAAGCCTAATGTAAAGTAGCTGCCTTCTGTAATTTATAAGTTTGTTCAACTACACACCCAAGAAATTTCTTAATTAGCATTGCACTATGATGTTTAGAACATCTAAACTATCATCTATTTCTCAACATTTCTATTGTTTTGCATAAGTATTAGGAATTGTGACTCTTGATATCAAAGGGTTAATTGAATCCAAATATAATTAGGAGTCTATAGAGTAATTATGTGGGTGAGAAGATGATGTAATAGTTAAACTGGTCTTTCAGTCACTGATATTAAATGTAGCTCTTATGCGTCAAACCCTTGTATTAACTTTTTAAAATGTTAATATACAGTCCTCTACAAATAGCTACTTGTTTAGCTAACATTCATTACTTGCCTTAATAATAACCCTTTATTTTAGAAAATGACTTATTTGATCAGTGAATTAGCCCTCCACCCCTTAAAGAAACACCGTAGTTTGGCTTCTGTACTATATGTGTACTTTTAATTTCAACTACATATGCTCATTTCTTGCAGCCTATGCTTATTGTCTCTTGCATGCTTCATCTTCTCCTAACTCTTGCACTTTCTTACCCCAGACTTCTGACAGAAGCACTGAACTTAACCATTTCTGGTTTTAAGAAACTTCTGCTCCCTGCCTTTATTTTGCAGTCTATATAATAACATACTAATTTTGTTGAGGTTGAGATTGGCTGTTTTACTGCAAGTGTCTATCTGCCAGTTCGTGAGAGAAGTTTGTCCGAGGGATCTTTTTTTTGTAACTGAAAGATTGCTGAAGTGTGAGGCTGTTGCACTTAAAAGCATTCTCATGTGACTATCATCTGCAGCACACCAATAAACTCTTTGTTGATGTATTATAACATGGTTCCAGGGATCATACATTTTTACTCCACCCTAAGGAGTTATGTTGGAGAAATTACAACCTTTGATTTAATAAATATTCCACTTTTTCCCTCCAGTCTCTGCTTCTCAATGTGTGGCTTTCCAAGGAAAAAGATATTCTAGATGAACCACAGTCTATCTGCTGTCTTCACACTATGCTGTCCCTTCTGAGCAAAATGAAAGGTGAAATACACATTCATAATCTTAAAATATCACTGTCAGATAAAACTAGTATTCATGGTTGTCAGAAACATGCCTTTCTGACAATCTGTACTGCTCTGTAAATAAAGCAAACCCAAGTAAATATTACTGGATTGCATTTTATAATAAGCAAGTCACAGGGCTATTTAAAATTACAATTCAAGACTGTTTCCCCTTATAGTTCCTGGAAGGTTTGAAATTTTGGCTTGGATCCATAGAAATGGAAGGACTTTGGTTTCAGTATCAGTTTGAAGTGATAGATGTCTCTGGAGGGATTTCCTTTTTTAAAAATGTCCCCTTTCAAGCCATTTTTTCTCTACAGCCATCACCTTGGCTTCTAAGAACAATTTGGGGTTCTTCCTCCTCAAAAGTTCCTGATCCTGGGCCTGATATGTGTGGTGGTTGTTTTTATCCGTACTTGTTAATTATTCCCCTCCTATCCAAGCCTTCCAGAATGCCTTTATTCAGCCCCATTACTACAACCACAACATCCATTTTGAGATCGTTGCTCTGGAGCATTTGCTGACTGCACATCTCTGCAACTTCAGTACAGCATAGGGTTGCCAGGTGTCCGCACTCTTATTGGCTGGGAACTGCAGCCAGTGGGAACTGGGGTGGTGGTGCCTGTGTGTGGGAGCAGTGCGTGGAGCCTTCTCCTTTCTCCCCCTCTCCCTTTTTCCACCCCCCCCACCCATCTAGGAGCCAGACCTGCTGGCTGCTTCCAGGGTGCAGCATGTTGCCAGGACAGGCAGGGAGCCTGCATTAGCCCTTCTGTGCTGCTGACTGGGAGCCACCCAAGGGAAGCCCACATCTTAACCCTGAGCCCCTGCCCCTGCCCCTGCCCCAGCCCTGAGCCCGTCCCACATTCCAAAACCCTCAGCCCCACTCACCACCCTGAAGCCCTGTCCTGCACCCGAAACCCCTCATCCCCAGCCCCACCCCAGAGCCTGTACCTCCAACAGAGCCCTCATTCCCCCTGCATGCCAAACCCCTGCTTCAACCTGCAGCCCCCACCCACAATCCAAATCCCTTGACTCCACCCCCCCCGGCTGGAGCCCCTGTCTGTGCCCCAGAACCTGTACTCCCTCTCACAACCAATCCCCCTGCCTCACCCTGCAGCCCCCTCTCACATTCCAAAACCCTCAGCCACATCCGCCAGCCTGGAACCCCCTCCTGCACCCCAAGCCCCTCATTCCCAGCCCACTCCAGAGCCCAAACCTCCAGCCAGAGCCCTCACCGTCCTCCCCGGCACCCCAATTCCCTGCCCCAGCCTGGATCCCCCTCCCACACCGTGAACCCCTGATTTCTGGCCCCACCCCAGGGTCCACTCTACCAGTTAGAGCCCTCACCCCCTCCCACACTCCAACCCCATCCAAGAGAAAGTGAATGAGGATGGGGGAGACCGAGCCACTGAGGGAGGTGGAATGTGGGGGGGGGGGCCTTGGGGAGGGAGTGGGACCATGGTGTTTGGTTTTGTGGGATTAGAAAGTTGGCAACACTAGTATAGTGCTGCACTTTATAGTTATATTATTCACTGCATATATTAAAAATGTATAGCAGACTTCACTGCCTGGTTACTTCTATCATATTTTGCAAACCCCCAACAAGGACTTGGTGAAATCCCAGGAGTTCATACTCTGCACTTCATTATAAAGGCTGGTTGAGATCTAGAAATTGTGGATGAAAAGTTCAGAGAAAGATAACTTGGTGGCTATTACAGATTAAGTGAATTTGTTCAGTTAACAGATGCTGTATTTAACCACCTTATGTTTTAACAGTTAATGGCAAATTCAGCTTCCAAAGTTAGGTTGTTACTCTGCTAGTTTATCTCAACACAGATAGTTGATTTTTTTCCCCTCCCTTTGTTTCTACAGTTGCGATAGATGATTCATGGGATTCTCAGTCAGTTTCCCCCTGGTGGCAGCAAATGCGCACAGCTTGTATTCAGTCTGAAAATAATGGAGCCGCCTTATTATCTGCACACGTTGGGCATTCCGTAACTGCACAGATCACTGACAGTATGGCGGAGAAGAAAGTAAGTAAATCTGAGACTTCTCCCTTCCTACAGCAATAATTGTATCAGATTCATGCAAAGCTCCTGCCCTTATGAGAGGAGGAACATCGTGTCATTCACTCAGTAAGGCTCAGAAACCAGCACAAAAGAGACACTGCTCCGAGACAGGATTCCAAGGAACAGAAACCTGGATACGTGAACTTGCAAATTAATCTGCCTAGGTGTGTGAATTGTACACCATAATGGCTTTCAATGCCTATCTGGAGATACCTACAGTATGTTTTACAGTGCGAATTACAGGGTGTCTCTCTTATTATTGAATAAGTGGAAGTTTTGCGGGATCAAAAGAGACACTTAGCGGGACACCCTCTGGAAGCCTCGTTGATTTTTAAAAACTAAACGTTTAAGTTGTTTTGGATGCTCAGCCTGCCTAACTGCCAACTTCTGATACTGTGAATATTTTTAAATTGACTAATGTAAAAAAAAAAGTTTCTGATTATCTCAGTCCCCTTCCATAATAATAATCTGATTTTTTTTAAGTGCTAAAAGCATTATGCTGCTCTCTTGTTTATAGGTGTAAGAGGGCGTCTGGTCTACAGGCTGATGTTTGGCCAGAGACAGACTGAAGTTTTTGGAATTTGTAGGTTGCATTTTTTATGTGGATACTTTTACATGTATACGTGTATTTAAGAAATTGTAAGACCTGTGAGCAAATTTGAATATCAGTTAACTTTTGTATAACTGTTCATTCTCCATCTGCAGCTGATCTGCAAAAAGCGCACAAATAACCTGCTTTGTTAGTTTTCCCAAACGGTTGTAGGTGCTGACACAGATTCCTGGGAAGCACTTTCCCTTGATACTGAATATTGGAAACTTCTACTGAAACAATTAGAAGATTGTCTGATACTTCAGACACTACTGCACAGTAAAGTGAGAAAGAGGACAGCCAGAGTGTCATCTCTACAAGCTGAGTCACTCTGCAGACTCTCTGTAAAGAAGTTGCTTGAAGGAGGGAAAGGTATACTCTCTTGCAAAGCAGATTTGATTAACTTTCTCACCCAAGTCAGGGCCAGATTCTGTCACTCTTACTCAGTGGCACTTTATTTTGGGAGTAGTCCCATTGGGGATATGTTAATTATATGTAATTTGTACTATTTTAAAATAATTTTTTCATTTCTTTTCTGGAGACTGCATTGTGGGCTTCTAACGACTCACTTGATTGTGATCTTCTAATTGACATAAAAATTACACAATTAATGATTTCTGTTAAGTGACAGATGAGTCTCTTCCCTTCTCCTCTTCTGTGTTTCAGATCCAAGTTTACTGCTTCTAAAGTGTCACTGACAAACTTTGACTGTGCCTTATACTTTCCTTTTGTATCTTAGGAGGCATTGCCGACAGTGTAGCAAAATGGATTTTCAAACAAGACTTCAGTCCCATGATACTGAAGCTGGCACAAGGGAAAAAAGAGACAGAAAGTACAGAGGAACCTATAGAAATTGACAGGAATGTTTCCCTTGAGAAACCAGGAGCAGAGACAGGCATGGAACCAGTCCTAGGTAAAAATACAAAATAACACTTTCAAACTTAAATTTCTTCCCAGGGGACTGAGTTGGCTAAATTGATTTTAATTAGTAGAAATTGTGACTAGGATGGAAAAGTTTTCTCTAATTTCTTCTTTTATGTTTTAGACTTGCTGCATTTAGCATATCAGCAGTTTCCTTGTAGTCTTGAATTGGATATACTACATACACATTGTTGTTGGGAATATGTAGTGCAATGGAATAAAGATCCAGAGGTAATGTAAGCTACATTTTTTGGTATACTTATACTTTTGTATAAATTACTCATTTAAGCTAAATGTTTTTAAAGGAAATTAATCAAAATTAGACTGTGATAAATGGGGAGCACAAATTTAAGTAATGAAGAAAAGAAAGTCATAGATGCTAGGAGTGTGGGATACCATCCACCAAGACAGGAAGACCTGTGCATGCCAGACAGACAGACAACATCGGTCTTATTGAGAAAAGGGGGAAGCTCTTCAGCTTTCATATTTCTAATCTGAAATATTGCACAACTCACAAATATACAGTGCTGATCTGGTTAGGGTTACTTTTTTGCACTGTCTTTCTCTGAGTGGACTTATAGGCACTAAAGTTTTACACTTTTTCATTTTTGAATGCAGTTATTTTTGTATATAATTCTACATTTATAAATTCAGCTTTAACTATAAGGAGATTTCACAACAGTACTTGGATTGGGTGAATAGAAAAATACTTGTTTTTATTTTTTACAGTGCAAATATTTGTAATGAAAAATAAATATAAAGTGATTGAAAGCAATATATTTGAAAATGTGGAAAACATCCACAAATATTTAAATAAATGATATTCTGGTATTGTTTAACAATGGGATTAATGACAAGTAATTTTTTTAATCGCTTGACAGCCCTACTTGTAACTCCTCCCTGAAATTATGATCTTGGGAGGGTGCTGAACAGCCAGAGTTCATAACTGAGATCAGCATCTCCCAGACTCAGTAAAGCTGTGCTATCAGGCACCTCGCTGCATAGTAAAGGTTTCTCTTATTCAGGATTTTTTAAAGATGGACTCTAAAACAGACTTTTTTTTGGTAGACAATGGTTTAGTTTTTTAAATAAAAAATAAAATTGTATTTGCAAGATAAACCATCAACAGTCAAGGGAGGTATTTTTCTGCAAGAAATGTGTCATCAGCATATAAACTAAAACAAACTCTGGAAAAGTACATTACAATTGCCAAGTGTTTAGTGATGATTAGCTTATATGGCATTGACATGTATGTGCATTTGCTTGATGGTAAGAGAATAAATTAAAATAACAAGTCTTGTAATAAAAGAAATCCTAAAATATTATTTAACTGGAAAATGAGTTTCTTGAAAACAGTCTGCATTAACATCTTTTTAAAAATTCACAAGTTGTTTTTGAAACTGCCATTGAATAATTTAATAATGTGTTTGGTTTTTTTACTCTTCCCCCTTTATATAAGGAAGCACGTTTTCTCATTAGATCTATAGAACACCTCAGAGGCATTGTTAATGCCCACATACAGCATGGTAAGTACAAAACTATTGTTAAAGAACATCCTTGATAAAATTTCAGGAGAGCAAAATAAATTAGTGTGCATACAGATTCATTTAAATCTGTACAGTTTGTGGTGCTGGCCAAGCACCTCTGCCTAAATCATGAACTCTGATGCTCTCCCAGGTTTCCCATCATAACTAGTTGCACTCTTTTTCTTCCACAGAGATTGAGGTGTGTATGTAGGGGTAAACCATGTTAAAAAAAACCCCACAAGTCCTTCCTCGTTATAACACGATTTGGTCACATCCACACATGCTTTCAACAATTTAGCAAAAGCTAGTCAAACACATTTCTGTAAAACTGGGCTAACTTTTTTAATCTTTATGGGGTTAGTCCTAGTCCAACTCCATTCATCACTCAGGGTCTGTCCTTCAATATTGCCTGTTTACACTGGGCATCATAGAGCATAGTCGTGTTCTAGGCCACTTCCCTGCTTTCAAGCACAATATGGTATATGACTAAAGCACTAGAGATAATCTGTTATACTCGGTGTTCAGCCCCAGACTCGCTACATGTCTAACAGTTCCTTTAATCACAGTACACAATATGATCATCTTAATGGATTAGCCATAGATGTAATGAATCTCTCTGGGTACCAAAGTAGTTCTGTACTGAAATTGAAACTGGGATATTGTCCTTGTTGCTTTATAATTCAGCTGACTTGACATCTGTCTCCCTCTACAATCTCCTTCTCTCCTGATTCCCTGCTACTAAAGGAACACTGGCCCCATCTACTTCTGGGTTTTGAACAATTTGTGCTTTGGTGTCAGATGCTGTCTTAAGGGAATGCAAATCCCATGAGACCACTGTGTGACTATACAGTGAAGTCTGAATTATTTTTTTGTTGGAGACAGATTAATCTATGTCTCAAAGTACTGTTTCATCTGTGTTGTATTGTACCATTAATTTTTAAAACAGTCCTCTCTTCTTCTGCAATAACTTTCATTGTATGAGTTTACATTAAACCTATTTTGATGCTCCATTCAGATGAAGCTTGTATTTCTGTAATTGTTTTTAGGTATTGCTCTAATGATGTGGAATACATTTATAGTAAAAAGGCTCTCTGCTGCTACATACCTAATGGACAAGGTAAACATGCTATTGTGGCTGTTAGTTTTAAGTTCAGTTCTTACTGATTAATTTTTGATTCACAGAGAAATTAAGCTATCAAATATTTAAAACATTGCTTTTTATGTTTTTGGAACATCTTTGATTGTAGAGGTAACCTATGCTGCTTGGGTGGCTTCATTATGTTAATTGGATAATACATGTTTTTGAAAAGCCTATTGGGAAATGCTTATTTTTAAAAAATATCACATTTGTTTGTGCTTTTGGAATGACCCAGTGTTGGAATGATCTTATTATAAATTGTAATAAGCAGCTGAAGTTGGCAGATATTTCCACATACCAATGATGTGTACGCTTAATTTTTTTCTCACCTGACACTAGCATAAAACTATACCGAACTGGTGAATTCCAAAAAGTTCTCCTTTGAAATAAAATGTAAGCCTTAAAAATCTTTACCAGTGATTTTAAGGAATGTGAGCTTTCTATTCCTGTATTATCTATCCTATACATTTTATTGACCTGATAACCAATAAATTAGCTTGCTAGATAATCCAAGAACTACATTTTTTTCTGCGCATTGCTGTACCTGCGCTTGGTGCTTTTTACCATGAAACCTTTATTAAGATCATGCAGAAGTTGCTTTTTGACTTGTGTATTGTATTCCTTCTAAGCTTTGGGGTATTAAAGGTGCAAAAACATGTTCTGGATGGTGCTGAACACTTTCAACTCCCCTGGCTTGCTGAGTCAGTCTTTTATATTATAAGACCTGTTTCTCATCAATGCTGCCAGGCTATGTCCTTCCTAAATGAGTCTGTTAATGAGCTTTCATACATTTCATATTGTATTAACTGGCTGGCTTAGGGAGGAAAGAGGGTGATTTCAAATTGTGTTTAAGTGCTGTTTTCAAATAATGGGTCTGTTTAAACTGAAGGAATTTATCTGAAGTGTATCAATTTGCAAGTTGTACAGGGGAGCTAATTGATTGCTAGCATACTAGTACAGAGAAGTCCAGATATTTGTAACACGGTTTTTAGGGCAAAAGAGGGGAGTACCAAAGTAATGTTGTGGTGATGATGACTTTAGAGATGCTGGGGAGTCATTTTTTCGCTCTCCTCTTCTTTCTTTTTTCCTTTTCATTTTTTTCCTATTTTGTACCATTTATTCATTTCCCATGTACCTTTCTGCAGCTAGACCCATGGCTGCAGAATAATACAGTTAGTCTCACCTCCTAAGCAAAAGTTCTTTATATAATGGTACTGCTTGCATTTTTATAGTCTCTGCTTCTGTAGTACCTTGGTTCATTAACTTCTAAATAAGTACGGGTAAAGATTTTCTGCCTTATTTATTCAGTCTTTTAACATACTTCCTTACCTAACACTTTGAACATATCCATGTGCAATATCTGTTAAAAGTGAGCTACCTTTAATTTATGTATTTATATGTGTTTTAAAGCTCCAGTTCAGAGTTCCTTAGAAGCTTGTACACATATTACAGTATACCAACAAAAGATAAATATCTGTAATATCTTATCCAGCCTTCCCACAGCTCTCAAAATATAAACTGCCCCAAATAGTGTTATATTAGCAGGTATTCAGTTCCCAAAGTGACTATGAAAAGTCCTCCAACTTACAGACTTCGGGTATAGCATCGTGGATGCTCTTAATTCAAGTTGCTATATGAGTTCTGGGGCCATATATCATCCTTCAGCTGTTGATTAGACTGTGCTATGGTACCCTAATCACAACAGAGTTTGGATCAGTGAGATCTTTATACCGTGGGAATGAATAACTTCCATCTACATGTATTTTTTATCATGTGCAGAAGGTTCATTGAGCTGTGGAAATTGGAGCTTAGCAGCATTATCGTAACTTTCCCAAACAGGCAATAGAGATTTGACACTTGGGGCTGGTCTACAGTGGAGGCGCTTGTCGACCTAAGATACACAACTTCAGCTACGTGAATAATGTAGCTGAAGTCGGCGCATCTTAGGCCGACTTACCTGCCGTCCTCATGGTGGCAGCGGACTCTCCTGTCAACTCCAACTTGTGCCTCTCGGCGAGCTGGCGTTCTGGAGTCAACGGGAGTGCCTTGGTCGATGGATTTATCGCGTCTTGACAAGATGCGATAAATTGATTGCCAATAGATGGATCACTACCCGCCAATGCGGCGGGTAGTGAAGCCATACCCTTGCTCAGAATTCAGACAGACAGGGAAGTGTGTGATTTGCACTGTATAATTTTCTTATTGCAGCTTCCCTAACTCAATTGCATGTCTGCAGTATCCACTCCTCCTTGTTTCTTTTTCATATTTGTCATGTATTTCATCTTCATTCTGATTTCATTCTTGATACTATAGCCCCAATCCTGCACCACTGAGGTCTTTGGGAGTCTCTGAGTTGCTGTCACTGGGCTTTGGTTGAGGTTTTATGTGCCTTTAAGTCCTCCCATGTCACTTTTACAGCACCATAACTCCATTTGTTTCAGTGGACTTTTTCCTTCACTCACCCTGATATAAACTAGATCAGAATCAGGCCCAGTGTGATTGAAACAGCTATAAGTGATGAACAACAGAGAAATTTCAACTTAACATTTCACATTTTTTCCAAAACTGAACATGCTCTACATGTAACAGGAAAGTATGATTGTCAGCCTTGAACACAACGTCAGTGCAAATTGAAGAGACTGAAAGCCAGAGTTTGCCATTAGCTGCTAAGTTTTGGGTTTTTTTCTCTGCCTCAATAGTCAAATGATTCAAAAGCCAGTGAAGTTGTTGTTGTGCTTCAGAGATTTATGAAGGATTGCTCTGAGAATTTCCTTATATATACTTAGCATTCTTGTGTGTGATAACTCTGTGAATATTAAGTAAAAAGTAAAATGAAGATTACACTCATTTAAAGATGCATCTTGTGAAAAATCAGTTGAAACAATTGAAACTTGAATTGGATCCCAAGAAGGTACCTCTGTCCTGCAATAACATTTTAATAAGATTTTCGCCTAGCTGAAGGTAGCCTATTTAACATGTTATTCTGTGAGTTAAGCCTTTAGCTCGGACAGATGGTCTTGTCTTCTTTTAACCTTGTATCTCATCAGCTTCTAGTCTTGAAAGTCACCAACTTGCATAATTCAATCATCATTTAATGTTTTGAAATACTAGTTATAAAATAACTACACAAGTAGTGGAACCAACTCAAATAAATAATACTGGCAAAGATGGAAAGTTAGGAAGGGTTAATTGTGATGCCACAAGATCTTTGAATAGTGTTCGCCACTGGTAAATGTTTCTAAGCTCTATAGGAAAAGACATATACGTGCTATTCAGATGAACATAAACAACAGGCTTCTTAGGTTAGAAATGTTAAAATCATTCAGCAACTATTTTTATTTCATAAGGAAGACTTTATAGAATGTTTGAACATCTTGAAAATGACTGTTTCCTGTATTGTGTGATTTTTCAGATGGCAGACAAATAAATCACACAGATGAGACAGTGTAGAAAACTTCAGCCTGCAAGGAATGTTTCTGACAAAAGCTTTGCCCATTGAAAATATTCAACATAGAAAATGCTTCTCAGCTATTATTTGGTGCTATAGCCTGTATGCAATCACAGTTTTTAATTAAGATAGCCAGTGTATTGTATCAGGCTTTGTAGAAAATTGTATCTTTTTTTCTATTGTATATGGAAAATAAGTTACTAATATTAAGTTAATACTTTAACAAATAGATTGCTTATGTGTCAGACTTATGCTGAAAATTTGTTCTATAATAGGTTGGAAAAGCTCCAAAGGACAGATTATGCAGAAGGGCAAGTAATACTTTATTTGTCTAAAGATGACAAGACATTTAGAAATATTTGATCACGTTTCATTTCAATGGTTATTAAATCTGTTTTCATGTTTTTAATGTGACAACATGTTAAGGGGATCTGGGTGGGAAAGATTAAAAGAAAAAATATTGATGAATTTTAGCCAGTCTTAAATTTCTAGTTTGACAAATCGAAATTGAAAGGTGTAGACAAATGTTACAGAAAGTGAATTTGAAACTGAAGCTTTCCTGACTAACATTTTGTCCAGATAAAATTTTATCAGCTCCTGGAAGAGGTAATTGAAACTATGTTCAGGAGATAGTGGGTTTGTTTCTGATAAAAATTCTTTGAGAAATATAGTTACTTAATAGAACAGTGTAGTAAGTGAATAAAATAAGCAATTTTTATAGTCAAGACTTTTTCCAGATGTTGCAAAGCTTTACTGAAATTCTCAAATTCCACTGTTCTCTGTTATATCCAAATCTTTTGTTACAACTATTTGGCCTTAAACATAATGATAAAGGAACTGGAATTAGTGTTAGTGCTTTTTGCATATTCTCTAGAAAAGCATGCCCTCTTGGAAATGTAAACAACATTGATAAAGACTCTCCTTTCTGTCAGTTGCAACTAAAATGTTTTAAAATGCATCCAAGTAAAATCATGTTGTAAAAATTTACTCTTTATTTAATAGGATGTAGGTATGGGTGATACTGCAATGACATCTTTTCTTGGCTCATGTTCAGATCTTCTTCAAACCTTAATGGAGGTAAAGAAAAGTATTATTTGGATTAGAAAATACATAAGAACATGCATGGTTTTAGTAGTAAGTTTTTGCCATGAAAACTGAAGGCAACATGAATAATATAGCTACAATTACTTCAATGACTTAATTTAACCAAAGTCTGTAAATTATTTTCTAGTGAACATGAAACACTTCTATTATTTTTTAAAATACTTTTGCAGAAGAAATTGTGGCTTGTACTGTAACTACTGTTTGTTTTTATAAAGATTCTCGTAATCTTTCTGAACAGTATCTTAAAATAATTTTTTTGAATGCTGATTGTTCTGCATTGTTGTACTAGGCTGATGTTAGTAGTGATGAAATGGAATCTCCAGTATTGGACACAGAAGATGCCTGGGTATCAGCTGAAGGACCAATCTCAATAGTAGAGCTAGCCCTGGAGCAGAAACACATCCACTACCCACTTGTCCAACACCAGTCGGTATTGTGCACTATATTATATGGAATCATGAGGTTTTCTCTGAAGAGCGTGAAACCTCTCTCACTATTTGACAGTAAGGTATGTCTTTTAAAGGTGTTATGGGTACATGTTTTATAATATAATGCTGTCCTTGCTGCTGCTAGTTAACAAGCATGCATGTTTTATCAGTTATTTATATTATATAAAGTTCTTTAAACACCATATGGAGATTGATGTTATGTCAAAGATAATTGGTGCGCTCTGTTTACCTAAGGCAGTCCACAAATATGGTAACTTTTCTTCATCTTGAGAGTGGTTTAGAGGTGTCAAAATCAGCCCTTTATTTTAGTCCATCTGACTGTTGTTGCATGGTGAGAACCAGGGGTGAAAGTAACTGAAGCGTCTTACCGGTACGGGGATTTGGCTGGGGCCAGCTCTGGCCCCTGGAAGGGGCAGGGCTGGGGCAGAGCCAGCCAGAGCCCTGCCGCAGCCTTCTCAGGGCTCCACAGGGATGGGAGCCCTGTTGCCGGAGCCCTAGGGAAGTGGTGGCAGGGCTTCCGGCAGCTACTTAAAGAGCCTGGGCTGGTCCACAGCTACTGCCCTGGGCCCTTTAAACTGCCCCGGAGCCCCGCCACAGCCTCCCCCGGGCTCCTGCAGAGGGGGCTCTGGCAGCAATTTAAAGGGCCTGGGGCTCCAGCCGCTGCTGGGAGCCTCAGGCCCTTTTAAATTACGCCCGGGGAAGCCGATCCGCCCTGGTATGGCGCACCGGCTCTTGCTGGTATGCCGTATCAGGGCGTACCAGCTTACTTTCACCTCTGGTGAGAACACAGGATGCACTCTGATTAGGTCACACTTTCGTTAGTTTGAGAGCTGTCAGAACAGAGAAATTAAAAATATAAAATCTTTTATTTTATTATCATAATCTGTCAGTGTCTGTATCAGTTATTCCTGATGCTTTATGCCACACTTCTTTCTCAGGAAAGAACAAATAGCTAGTAGCCTTTAGAGCAAAAACAAACTGATTAAAATAAATAGTTGCTATATGTAAAATGGAATCTGTTGTTGCTCCTGAAGCCCTAAAACCAATGTAAATAAAATGTTATGTCTTAAGCTGCTTTCCTTGCAGCTCAAGTCCACATACTGAGTGAATTTTAGAAATAAAGTTTTGATGTAGACTATTGTAAACCAATCCTCCTGGAAAATAATTGGTTCTGTGCAGAAGTGTCATACTACAGCTTTCTCCTTAAAGATGTATTGAGATATTTTTATAAATACAAAGTACTATTTTTTTTTTTAATTTTGCTATTGATTCTTGTCTACAGGTAATCCCCATTCAGCACTCTGCACCTATTTAGCCAAGCACTTGCATGCATGCTTAAGTACCATTGACTGCCAGTGAAAGAAGTTATCTGTTTTTTGGGTGTGTTACGTAGAGCACCCTTTTCCCTCAGCCAAAAATGGCCCTAACTCTGCAAATCAAACCACTTTCCTAGAGAGTGGAATAAAAAATTGTGCTTCCTCCCCTTTTGTATATGGTTGTCATCCTCCCTTGCCTTACTATCTTTGCCTCAGTCACTCAAGATTCCCCAGTGTTCTGCAAGCTGCATGGGAGAACTTCTTCCTGAAGGATCTCTAGGGAATCTTGGCTGGCTGATTGACTCTGGACTTAATAGTATACAAATGTGTCAAAGGCTACCTCATCATCTGATTTCTAACAAGGCAAGTCCTTATCTAAACTTAATTGCAACACTTGGAATTAAGTAGGATTGGATTTCATGGCTACCCTGCAATTCCTTTATGTATTTCTTTTTGTTAGTGCAGTGAGTTGTTTTGAGGGGTCTAGTAATTAAGGTGCACACCTTAACTGCCCTTCTTTTTTTTTTAGTGCTTAACACCTGCCTTTTTGCACCAGCTTCCATGGATAACATTTCTAAGAGTGGAGCTGGACAGCTGTGCCAATACCAAGTGATGAAGGAAGACCACCTTCAATAGATTATTATTCCATGTACATGGATGCATTTACCTCCTTTGGCAAGGCTGTGTCAGATCCATTGTGCCAGTAGGCAGACAGTGGTTACAGTCACCTATATTATTACAATGTGTGCAGTTCAGTGAGCCAAAAAACAAAACAAAAATCCCTCAAATACTTTACTTTTTTAAAAGACCCTGTGGTAGGGTGTATTTCATACTAAATGTTATAGTTGGCAGGTCAGTCTAGAATGATAACCCTAAGGGACTATAACCCGTGCTAGTGCGTTAAAAAAAAAACAAAAAAACTTTCCCTATGTAATGATAGCTCCATTTGGTTAAATAACTATAGCAGATTGAGAACCCCCTGTTTACTGAAATTAGTAGCCTAACTTAAGTTTGAATGCCAGGTGAAGTAATTAAAAAAACCTAGAAACATTAGTAAAACACGATTGCTTAAACAAATGTGTTTCTTTTGTTTCATAGCCTTTCAGTAATTTAAAATACTGCATTTCTATTTGGGATTGGAATGGAAGATACAATAGCATTTAAATAGGGAAAAAGTATTATCCCCTTAATGCTTGATCAAAATGGATCTGTTTTCCTCTGTCTGCCTCACGCAAAGGAATATGGGTTTTTCTGTTCTCTAGGGCAAAAATGCATTTTTCAAAGACCTGACTTCAATTCAGTTGCTGCCCAGTGGGGATATGGATCCAAATGTGTTATCTATACGCCAACAAGTGAGTTTAAATCCTTTACACTGCCACAAGGAAACTTTAAAGGAGTTTCAGGTAAAATTAAACTGCTAACTCATTTTGGTGTTTGCTTCCAAGTTCTTAATGAAAGCTGTGAGTGCAGTGGTACAAGTACAGTGCTCAGCGCAAAAGGCCAGAGGTCTCCCAGAAGACACACCACTTCCTTCTGAAAAAGACAAGGATTGGCCAGTTTTGGCTCTGGATTTGGCTCAGCACCTTCAGCTCAATGAGGATGTGATTAGAAGGCATTATGTATGTGAACTATATAATTACGGAATGGATCATCTCGGAGAAGAGGTAATGACTAAGAAGTGCCTGATTCCTATTCTCCCTATATTTTACAAACAATTTTGACATGGAATGTTCTCCCTCAGTAGTAGAGAACATACCACATTCTAACTCTTGATTCTGGTGCACACAGTTATCTGAGACAGCCATCTTAACTTTATTTGATGCAAAGAAGGAAAACATAGGACTAGTTATTTGGGAGGAGTGGATTCTACCAACAGCACAGAACCAAAGCTAAACTAAGTAGCAGCAATCATTGCCTATTGTGTCTAGTTGATCTAAGCACTGAGGTCTGGGATAAGAATTCACTTTTATTTGTCAATAGTTAAACAATGAGGGGATTCAAAGTACTTTCCTTCCATTTTAACCCAAACTCTAGCATTTATCTTCAGTGTCAAACTTAGACAAGTTGTCACTGAAGAACAGTTTGAAAATTCGTTATTGTGCATGTTCATTAAATCTTTGTGCTGTGTTCAGAATGGAGATCGTGTGGTTCCAATATTTTGAGAGGAAATGGAACTTCTGTTTAATGCTTCTTAAATAGTCGATGGTGGAGCATCTTAAAACAAAAATGCAGCCTTTGAACTCTCAGTAGCCGGAATTCTCAAACTGCATGTTGCTTAGTTTCTGCCTTCAGTAGAGGGAAGTAACAAATCTGCAAAGAGGTGATACTGAAAATGATTTTAAAGAGCTTGAAAAAAGCAGAATTCAAATGTCTGTAATAATATGCCTGCATATAAATCACTATCGTTATAATCGGATGACTTCTGGGCAATGTGCAGGCTTTACAGAAAAAAGGCTTTCAGTTCTTTTAGGGCAGGTCTATACTACCCACCGGCTTGGCGGGCAGTGATTGATCTAGTGGGGGTCGATTTAATGCGTCCAGTCTAGACGCAATAAATCAATCCCTGAGCGCTCTCCTGTTGACTTCTATACTCCACTGCTGCGAGAGGTGCAGGCGGAGTCGAGGGGGGAGTGGCAGCAGTCGACTGAGCGCTGTGAAGATGCTGCAGTAAATTGGCCTAAATAAGTTGACTTCAGCTATGCTCATAGCTGAAGTTGCGTCTCTTAAGTCGATTCTCCTTCCCCCTAGAGTAGACCAGGACTTTGTGTGTCATCTTAGCAGGAGACAGTGTTTTCAAACAGAGGGGATGTGAACTCAGGTTTCAAGAATCTCAAGATATAAGCTTGAGTCTTAAGACTCACTGCCATGTAGCCATTATAAGAGTTCTATTCTACACTGTAGGACTTGGCCAAAACTGTGGATTTGTGCCACAGTTTTGCATAAAAGTCACTAAAAAGAGCCCATACCATTGGCTGAGAAATCAGTTTCAGATTCCTTCATTTGTCCTTGGATTAATTGAAGGTTAAGGCTGAAGCACGATAGTTTCTACACAGGCAATCTGTAATCTTGCACATTTTTTTTTTTACCATGAGTTTTGTTGGTCTGTTCCTATTCTTAGGCCATTCTTCAAGTGCATGACAAAGAAGTGCTTGCATCACAGCTACTTGTGCTGACAGGACAGAGACTGGCCTATGCTTTGCTACACACACAGACGAAAGAAGGCATGGAGCTGCTGGCCAGACTTCCTCCAACACTATGTACTTGGCTTAAAGCTATGGTAAGTTCAGCCTGAATGGGAAAATAAATGTACAGAAAGCTTCCTCTTGACCAAAGACACTTATTCCTTTAAAAATTAACATTTTTAGTAATGCTCTAGTGTAAAGTATGAGTCTAAGCCTGCCTGACTTCAGTTCTGATTAACAGGAACAACACAGCCCACTGATCAACCATCTGATCATCCCTACTCCCTTATAAATTTTCTAAAAAGCCACCGATTTCAGTGTTACAGGTTGCATATACTCAGTCAATTCAGAAGATAGAGCAAATACCTTGATTGAGTTAAAATGTGAATGTATTGCAGAAATGCCTCTTCACTGCTAGCTTTTATTGGGAATCCATTTACCAGCACTTGGAAGGGAGTAAATTGTTCAGGTGCATGTAAACAATTGAACATTTGCTGCTTGAGGACAAGATGTGTAGGAGCCATGAATGTCTGTTTCCAAAAGATAAATTATGTAATCTTCACTTTAATGCCTGTGCCCCCATGTCACTATCATGATGTTAAACTATGGGACTGCTTTACCATGTAATTGTTGGCGATACACTCAACAGCTTGTAGCTGATCTTCCCTTAGCCCAGGGCAAAGACTAACTTGTGCTAAATCTGTGAAACAATTCAAGATGATGTAGAATGAAGCTTCTTTCAGAAGAAACATTTAATTTTCTGCTATGCCCTAGAGAGTTCTATGGTTCTCTTGAGTAGTGCCCAAGTGATCTAAGAAGCATTTATATAAAGTGCAGCATTGTGTTGTATGTAAGACTCATATCCTCCTGAATAGTGTTCCCTGTATGGGTGTTTCTGGATAGAGTTTATCCTAGTGGAAGTCAGGATCCTGTACAGAACTCTTAAACTTTGACTCTGATCAAAGGAATCAGACCATAGCAAAGGAGTTCTCTGAAGTCTGTGGATTCTCTGAATATAGAGTTCAAAGAAGTGTAATGATACAAGAATAGCTGTGTTGACTTCAACCTAGTACTAGACACATCATTTAGGCTTTTTTGTACAGGCTTCAATCCCACATTGTTTACTTAACTCTGCTATAATCTAGAGATAAGCTCAGGAACACATTTACAATTATAAGCAAACTTCATTGTAGCAAAAGGAATATCATGGTGTCTGTTGTAGACTTTGCTTCCTACCACTGCTCTAACTTTTTAAAATTCCTTTTGCAGGACCCCCATGATCTTCAAAATGTCGAAGTGCCCATTGCAACAACAGCAAAACTAGTAAACAAAGTAATAGAGCACTTACCGGAAAACCATGGCCAATATAGCCTTGCCTTGAATCTGATAGAGGCTGTAGAAGCAATCTCTTCGTGACAATTTACATACTAGTTTTACACACAGAGGCTGACCTTTGTAAAGGGAAACATTAATGGGGCTTTTGTAAAATAAAGAATTTAAAAAGCAAATGCCTTTTACAATGGAGTCCATCTAAATTCCACACTATTGTGCATAATATTAGGAGCTAGTAATATTTGTACATTTGTCAATAACTAAGTGCTCCACTATTTATTTCTAACTCAAGCACTTGTGCTCTAGCTTAGATAGATGGTTACATTTAACAGTTTTATTCCACTTTACAAATTATATTCTTACCCTAACATGTGAGATTCTATATTTCATACTCTGAAAATGTTAAATGTACTTTCCATATGTGCTTGGACAACAGTGAGTTGCCTAAATCTGTATCATGCAAGGAAAAATTTCAGGCTATTATGCTTTTCTGAAATAAAAAGTGGTCTTGTTTTACTTCCATAGAAGAGTTACATTATGAAGGGCCCCTAGTAGTTAATCTTAAGAGGATCCAGAGTTGAGGGAGGGGTTCACTTCCTGGAACAGCAGTATAATGCAGGACAAAACACTTTGCGTTGTCGTGCAGAGAAAACATCCTAAATGCGGATAAAATCAAAGTTCAACTATTGGGGAAGAATACTCTTAAGATCAGCGTAGAAACAAAGGTCACTTTACAAAGAAGGCCTCACCCAAACAAGATTGGTGCATAAGTTTCCTAGGGGGTTGTTATGGTAATCTTGGTGAAGTTTAGGACTGCACAATCAAGCCTCTGATCATAATACTTCAGTTCCTTAAACGAGTTATTTAGAACACTCTCCTTCTGGTAAGAGCAGAGCTACACCATGGGATAATGCACCCTCTGGGGCATGACTTCTAAAGTGCACTCATGTGATATACATTAAAATAGTATGTTATAGTGTGCACCAGCAGGGTCTACATAGACCAATTAAAGTATAAGATGTTGGCATGCTTTAGAAATCACACCTCCGTAGTGTGCATTATGAACCCACTGTGCTGAAGATTTGTAATACAGAATACCTGCATTTTACAAAACCTTGTGTGTTCTTCGGAGTACAGTGTCACAGGATATCTGTATTATGCAGCCACAAGCCCTAAGTTTTGGGCAATATTTTTCAAGCCATCAGAAGCAACCCACCATTTTTATCTTACAACAGCTGAGTATCCCTGTTGTACTCTGATCTATGTTTTCTGTGAACACCAGGACTGGAAGAATGATTCTCACCAATTCCTGGCTTGAGCCTCTATCACTATAATAGAAACAGATTGCAGACAGCTGCAAGTTACAGGAGTCAGCTATTAACTATACACAGAATCTTCATAAATCTACCTAATTAGATAAAGGAATTGGGTGATAATAGGATATAGGAGTTACCAATACTAGAAGCAAGTAGTGATTACCTTCTCTAAGGTAGGTTGCTGCTGTCATTAGGGAACTACATTTAAAATAGGAACAAGAAGAGTTCTTGGAGATAGGGACTGCTGCTCCTGTAGAATAACCTACATGAATGGTTCACTTAAAATAAATAGTTTTAAACTGACAGTCTGTGAAGTTTACTTATTCGGTATTCTTGGCTCAATGTACAGAAATCAGTTTGCAAAGCTTTCACTTTTAGCTATATGGAGGCTTCTTGAAAAACGCAGCAGTCTGTTTTGCATTTTAAAGAATATAGCTAAAATTCATTTATACCTATTGCTGTTGTATGAGATTATGATTACCAGGAAGGGGATTATGCTAGTGAAAGCAAATAGGGGCCAGTACCTGCCAACTTTATAGACTGATTCAATATTATTTTTCATAATACTGACAAGTTAAATACTGGTACGACACACGTGGCTGTCTGAAATGTTCAAGGCTAAGAGTATAAGGCAGTTTCCTAAGGCTACTCAGGGCCTTACTATATGCCTTGTCCAGAGACAGAATTTTAACCCTCTGTAGAAATTAATGGATGTTTGTCATGAAACCTGCTTTAGCTAATACATTAAGGGTTGTTTCTTGTTTACATTAAATCCCTTCACGCTAACAGCACAGCATGAAGGAACTTAATGTAAGTGAGAATCAAGACCTAAGAGGTTATGTGAAATACTTTACACCAAACCTGTAATGTACTGTAAGTAATAAGATTATGTATATACTGCTGTTTTCTGTGTCACTTGCTGTGGATTTGTGTAAATCAAATAAACTTGGGATTTTATTCTAGTTTTTTCCTTCCACGGGAATACAGACCTGAATTATGATGTATAGTTAAATGTTTTTCCTTACGCGTTACTCCAACATACAGAAATGCTTTAGATGATCTACGCAACTTCCAACCACTATGAATAAAGTAATTTAGACTGCACTATCTGCAGCTACTAATATAATTCAGGACCAGGCACTATCCTGCCATATTAGTAGTTGACCTCTCTTTTACAATAGCCAGCAAGAGTAGTATCTGGTTTCAGAGAAAGGACTCTGCTTACCTTAGACCGCGTTAAATGTTGAGACACACTTGTAGTACTAGTCTGTGTTCAAGGAACAGGACACTGCTTTGAAGAACAGCTTTTATTAAGCGTAAGGTTGATATAAACATAAGCATTTTTGAAGGTTTTTCCACTATTGTAGTTCTGCTCAGATTAAGGCATAAAATGCACTGGCCATGAATCTCTAGAGCATATACTGAGTTTTCTTTAACTCTGCAGTTACTTTGTTGCTTAGGGGTTCCATTTGTTAATGAAACATTGTTTTCCATCTTTTATATTTATATATTTATAGTCCAAGTGGAAATATCTACATAATTGTCCAGTTCACTTCATTTTTCAGCAATGACTTCCATGCAGCGTGGACATAGTGAGAGTAGAGAATCAGCAGTGTACTTCCTACAACGAAGGCATTTTGCTTTACCAGCTGGTAGGACTATAACTTTATAAGATGACTCTTCACGAATATCACCACCTGTCAAAGAAAATTTTTCTTTAAACCCCCCCCCCCCCCAACCACCCCCCCCCCTGGGGGGGGGGGGGGGACGGGGAAGGGGAAGTTAAAATTTCTCTATTCCTTTCTATAAATTAAAGCTAAACTCCAAGACAAACCTTTTACCAAAGTCCTAAATGCAAGTAAGAGATCAAGAAAAACTAGTGCACAGAAAGGGGCTGATCCTGCTAAGCATCAGCTCTTAGATAAGCTTCTAATCTATTACTAAGAGAGTCGTGTTTGCTGGGTAAAGGCAGGTATTGATTAGTTCTATTAGTTCCCTTTCTTACCTTCTAAGTTAATCAGAAAGGTCCCTTTAATGATCTTTTCATCTGTGGCCATTTCTATAGGTAGTTCGGACAGTAGCGTAGTCTGTGAAGCCATCATGATTTCATTTAGCTGTGACACACTGGAAGACTCCTCAGATTGCAGTGTCTGGAAAGAACAGTTTGCTTTCTGAACATAAATAGCTTAAACTTTTGCAACAAATACACCTTACAAAGTAGCATGGGGTTTGCACACATTCTTATGAGAGTCTGCAAGTTGCCTGATTCAAGTCCAGGCCCCCTGCTGGCAAAGGCCAGAACTGTACAGTTGTCTGCAGGACATTTCAACAAATGTTGCCAGCAAGAGCTTTTCTTTGAGCCAAGTCTCCAGCAGCTGGAGTACATCCTACTGCCAGCAGTATGACAGCTATACTCTGACCTCTCAGCTCCTGAGTCAGGGGCATAAAAGTAGGTTTCAAAATGCTCAGTTTTGATACCAGATTGACAACGCTGGAATGTGTCTCACCAGTATCATTTCAAACTTCAGCACACACCTTCCTTAAGTGCTGGAGGCCCTAGCACAAGTCTATCCCTTGCATTTTAACAGCTCAGAGTTCTAGACATGGTGGTAGTTTTTTTAAGGGACACATTCATTAGCAACTGAACTGAAACAACTACCACCTTGTTTCCTATAGGCTTGGCATTGTCTTCAGTAATATAGAGGATCAAGAAACTGAAGTGTCCGAACTCCCTTGCCTATTCCTCCTGTGTCAGTCCCACATCCAGTACAGAATTGCAACCCCCAAGGGAAGCCTGCATCAAACTCCTAATCATTTAAGAGATCAGGAAGTCTGGACCCTTGTATCCATTTTCAGAACAGAAAAGAGCCCTTTCACATTCTGACAAGTGTGCTGACCCTGGCTCGGGAATCACGTGGATTAGCTAAGAGAACACTGGCCGTGTTGTCAGCAATCATCTTCTGAAAAATGCTGCAAAGGACTAGATCCAAGGATTCAGCCACCTAAACCCAAAACTTAGATAAAACCTCCCAGTTACCACCTAAGCTTGTCAGTAGCATGCACAAAGCTGCTTATGTCCAGCTGCTGTGGAGTCGCTTAGCACCCGATTCCCAGAGAGGTCCCCGCATGTTGTACCTGCAGGCTCAATCCAGAAGGAACTCAGAGGCCCCACACAGAACAGAAGGTCACCCTATGCCAGGCAAATGCCCTCACCACCAAGCTAGAGGGGAGCAGGGGTGGGTCTCAATCTCTTCTGTTGAAGCTGTTCCACTTTGTGTATAGTACCTGAATACTCACTGGATGAGGCAAAAAGATGTTCTAGACTAGCTATTAGAGCACTCACTTGAGAGATGGCAGACTTGGGTTCACATCGCTATTCCAAGACAGAGGGAAGATTTGAACCCAGGTATCCCATCCCATCCTAGGTGACTGCGCTAAGCAGGGAGGGAACATAGCACCAGACTCCATTTTTTGCAAGAAAGGGTTGACCTGATACAGGTGCCTAACTCCAGGAAAAGGCTTCTAACTGTGAATCCCAAGTGGTGATTGGCATCTAACTCCCTTTGAGGGTGGGGTGATACTAGTCAGCTCTGTGTTCTTAGGGAACCAGGGCACAGTATCCAGACTGTCTGACTCATGAAAGACACCCCCTCACCCCACCAGTCTCTGCTTGAACTAAAACCCATCAGAGAAAAGACTTGCAGAGAACAGTGAAAGGCAGTGGGAGACACACCGAGACCCCTCCTCACAAGGGTGACAAGATTAAAGCATCTCCATTAGCATATACAGAATGGAGAAGAGAGGTCACTCCCCTAGCCTCATCTGCATGAAAGATGGGACAGAGACATCTCCATTAGCATACAGAACAGAAAACAGAAAACTGCACTGAATTCTGGAACCAGGAAAGCAGGGATGCACTGCATCATGTGGGATCATTAACATCAGATGTTAATGAACCTACGCCTGCACACACCCAGCTCAGCAGTTATCAGACCAATTCTAGTAATAAATGCCTGATCAATACCCAAAATATTGAAGCAGCCTAACTGCTTTGTGAGCTGGCAGGGATACCACCCATAGCCAAGAGTGATCAGCTCCTATTGTCTAGCCTAAAGAAAACCCTTGAGTCATCAGTTCACCCATCAACAAATCTAGTGGTCTCCCTTGAACCATTGTTGTTTCTCTATAAAAACCCCTACCTATGCCCAAGTCAGTGTTTTGATGCTTATACCCAAACTCTGCATCAGTTACACTGGGACTCTATCTCCTGACTGATCATGCTGGGGGCTCTGCCTGTCTCCAGCACTCAGGATGCCAAGCTACCACCATCACCTGGGAACTCCGACCAGTTCAAGCCTTGTGGAGTGGGTAAGATCCTTCCCTCTCTCTCTGTTTTCTTTTCTACCTCAGGTATTAACCTTAATAATGTAACAGGTTAGCCCTCCTTGTGTAGTTATCACTATTATTCAGTAAATACATCTTATGGTTGAGCTGGTTGCGTCTCTCTTTCTGAACTTTACTCTTTTGTGTTTTTAGCTTCCCCATTTACTCTGCAGCAATGCTTCTCTTACCTAAATTAAAGATCCCTGTAGCATCCAAAAATCGTGTGGGGTTTGCTGTTCAAGTGGGTTACTACCAGTACAACTGTAATGTGAAAGTGGGGATAGGGATGGGCTCAACCTGTGGCATATAAAGGTGGCAGCTTGAAAGTGCTGCTTGACCCAGCCCATTGAGTACAGGGGACATATAAGGGGGAGTGCTGATTGACCTGGTCCACTCAGACTTGCTCTGTTAGTGTGCGTGTGTTCATCTGATTCTGCGGCTGGAGGAACCCAACCCTGGGGAACTTAGGTCCTGCAGGATAGCTCCAATGGGATGAGACTTGCAGAAGGGAGAAGTAGAGCTCCATATAAACACACAAGTAGTACATTAACAGAATTACAGAACCGCCTCCCTCCCCAAGGGAGTAACCCTAATAAATGAGCATACCCCAAAGTGACAGGCACATCCAGTAACGGGCTCAGGGCACTGCCTCTCCTTAGTATTTCCTACAGGCTAGCTTAGTCTTGCTGTCTTCTGAGCCACCTAACTCTCCCCATGCACTGACTAGAGCCCTGGGCTCCTGACTTGGGGCTGTGGATTCCACTAGACCTCAGAGCACCTCCTTGTTAAACACTATAACCCTGAGTCCAAGTCACCTGCAGAGATCTAGCCCTAAGTGCTCAAGTAGATTAGCAGGAGTTATTTTTTCTAGAATGTTAACAGGTGGGGTAGGTAGATGGGTGGGTGTTTTTACCTCCATTAACTCAAAGAGCAACCCAGGGTCAATTACAATGACGACTTCATACTCCAAAGCATTCTTGCCAGCAATGGATCCAAGGAAAGAGTCTCTCATCGCACAGGCAGCCTCCACCACTTCCTCTAGGCCAGGTTTCTTCCACACGGAGCTTGTGTTAATCCATCCGGTACGGAAAACACCCTCCGACTCTTGAAACAGAAATAAACACATTCAGTGCATTGGAGTTTGTGATGTCTACTGCTCCCTTTCAATAAAACTGTCCTGCAGCCGATTTCTTTAAATACTTATTTGATTTAAACAAAGGATGGTGAGGACCTTTTAATTGCAAAGTTAAGAAATACAGATTTTTAAACAAATGCAAATTTGTGTCTATAGTTACTGTTCTAGTTCAAGTTCTATGAAACGTTAGCATCTGGGTTTTGTGATGGAGTTGTACGTGCCTCACCTTTCTTGCACGAGAGGTCCTGGAAAACTTCCTCTGCCAGATGAGGAAGGACTGGTGCAAACGATCGCACCACTACATCCAAAGCCTCAGCTAAGGCTGTTTGACATGAACGACGTTTAGGATCTTTTTCTTTTTCACAATAAAGCCTGTGATTCACAAGAGGGGAGAGTTTGTGACGTTGCTTTCAGTAAAGAGGGAGAGAGAGGGGGAGTTCAGCCAGATACAAGATTTGTGCTAAAATCGGTCTTATTTAGGTGTTTCAATATAGACTTAAGGTCCTAACTTTAAGCCATCACTTGTTTTTCAAAATCTATATGTAGATTACACTGTGTTCTGCCTTTTAAACAGTTATGTTTGGAAGGAAACAGGAATTGCTGAAATACCGATCTTAAGATCGATTCAGTGCTACTGGATACTATAAATCACGCTCTAGCTGCTAACTAAGATTCATTAAAAATAAATTCTATTTTGTCACAAGTATTCGTTCTCAAGGTAGCATGGGAAGGCAATTACTTCAATCACAATTTATTTTATCTCCTTTATAAGAGTTCCACAGCCAGTCTCAAACCAGGTTCCTTAAAAACATAAGAAGCAAGAAGTTGCCTTAGTGAAGGCAGGAATTAATAGCTACCTGTCTTTGATTATGCTGAAGTAAAAGTTGGACAAATCTCTAGTGTGGAATGCTTGCAGCAAACGAATAACTTTGCCATAATCGTATTCCTTGTACGCTTCTGTAACCTGGAGAACAGAGCGAGGAGAGAGATGACAGCAGCACATCCAATTACTATCACATTGGATAGAAATGCAGGTCATGAGAGCCTTGGAACATTTTCTTTTGAAGAAAGTAGAGGAAGGGGGAAAGTGCTGAGGATGAGAAAAGTAAGGAGCCTGGGAGAACATCTTTCTGAGCTCTTCTGAGGAAAAACCTGATAATTCATCATTCATATGAATTAGACAGTGAGTAAGAATGGGAATAGAGAAATCATTCAAAGACACAGAATCAAACATCCTTCTCTAAGGGATGGCAAAGAGAAATAAGACCTAAAGAAATCCTGTTTTCATGCTAGCATATCTGTTAAAAAAAGATTAAGGTAAGAGATATCCAAAAAGCATGCTGGGTACAGCAACTACTGCTCTACAAGATATTTCCAGTACTCCCATCTCTGATTAGCAGGTTTTAGGAGACAGCTGTCTCATTTTTTCATAACTTCAGTATGCAGCATGCATTTCTGGATCAATTATCCTAGATGTGTTCGGTGAACTAGATCCTGAACTTGCTGAAATTCAGTTTGGTTCACCTAACCAGCTCTGAGAAGGTATGTTCACGCTCTCACCACTAGTACATTGCCAAAGCATCTTTGCTAATTAAAATAAAAAACATCTAACTAATTTGTGTCCAGATTTTGAACAAAAAAATTGTAGTTGATTCATATTTATAAAGTGAATGTTTCATAACCTGCAAATTTCCTAGGTGACTGAAAGCCAAGTGATTCTGCTATAGCTACTCCAATCTTGAATGTAAACACAGCATTTGGAGCATCAAAAGGAACACATTAGCTACACAAGTCACATACACCAAAAGTGCTCTGAATTGTATTCAAATATATTGACCAAACAAAAAAAAAAAAAACGACTCATTAGAGGTGGTTGTATACCCTCCTCTAATTGGACCAATCTGAGGCCTCTGAAGGCAGGTTCAAATAAAGCAAATTTAACATGAGCACTTATGACCTGTTTTGAAGTTTTTTAAACCTTTCAAAAAGCTGTAAGTTGCCCAGAAGAGACTGGCCATATTAGTGATCACCTCAAGGGTCCCATTCTTCCCTCAGATGCATAGCCTTTACTCCCATTGACTTCAGTGGAAGTTGCATGCACGTGTCAGAGAGCAAATTTAGCCTTTAGTTTTTCAAAATACACTATCTGGCTATATGAAGAGTAAAGCTCTTCTACAGTCATACAATTAAAACATTTTTATGAGCTCTCTCTGTGTACTGTATAATACGGATGCACACCAAGTGCAGTCTAGAGTGAGTTTTCTTCTTGCCAAATATTCAGTTTTATATACAGTTATTTTTTTGTGCTATTTCCTTATCACAAATTTAAGGTAGATCTTCATTTTGCTCCATTATTGGAAAAGCTCACTACTAAAATTTTTTTCTTCAAAATAATGCAAACACACTTAGAAGCATTTCTCCCCAAGATGATGTATTCCCAATTTAAATTAATCACTAACAACCCACCTTCTATAGCAAAGTATACAGCAGATTAGCATAATTCACCCTCACCTTCTTTGCGTAATCCTGTAGTAAATGTAGCATGTACTGGTCTATTACATACATCTCTGAACTGGGGACGGAGTCAGATTCTGGATTGAAGCCTGCCAGGTTTCCCAACATAAAGCGTAGCGTATTCCGAAGCTAGCAATAAACCATTCAGAAATGTTAAAAGAAACAGTTTATCAGAATGAAGAAGAAACAAGACACACAAGAGATTTCCAGTCTGACCATTTAAATAAAATAAAAAGCCCAAGCATTTTTCTAATTGATGGTTCCAAATCATTACAAATACAGTACCTGTACCACAAGGATCGTAACAGAAGAGTTGTGAACAAACCGGTTATATAGAAACAACAGTAGCTAAAGAAAACATTTTCATTTTCCTTAAAATATATTACTACTTGACCAGCACATCACAAAAGAGAGCAATAATAGTGCTTGGGGAAAAATCACCCTTCATATTCAGCTAAAAGAAAAGCTCCATTGAGACAAATTTCAAAGTCAGCTCTCATCTTTGGTTTCACAATGGATTCTACTCTTTAAATATGAAGTCCAAGGTGAAGAGGGTGTGTTCTCTTAAAATCAAATGCATTATATTCACTTCTCACCTTGTTTATATCCTCTTTTGCAGCACTAAGTATAGCTGGTCCAATCAGCACCTCAGTAAAAACATTGGATTCTGCCACCCACCAGCGAAGGACATCAGCGCCATATGGAGGCTCTTTACTGTGGTCCTGTTCATTGACAAAAACGCAAAGCTCCTTTCAACGCTAATTATTTGCGATTTAAGACAATGCAAACACATTTTAAAACCAGTGCAGTAAAACTCCAGGGTCCACAAGATCAAGTTTGTATTTGTGCCCAAAAGCTCAGTCTATAAATAATTCTACTAAAAATGTACTCTCTGGAAAAGAGATACCCACCCTTTGTTTTTACTGTATCAGTTGTTATAGCAGTACTGTAATACAAGCTTGCAGCAGTTACAGCCTCCTACCTCTCCTTACAAGATCTACTGGAGACACAGAGCTAGCTTCAGCTCCAGCGTGGCACGAGTAGCAGCTAATCCAGGTCCTCTCCTTCTGGAATCATACTGAGTGGGGTGTAGCACCTCATCTCACCCCACAAATTCCTAGCTCCATGCATTTGGACTGGGTAGCGAAAGAGAGACTTCATTTTCTCTTCCCTCCCCATACCATCTGACAATCAGGGTGAACAGAGAACCAGTATACAAGTGTAAAAAAGTTTTTCTAAAAATGAACTGAACAGAGATGGGGCTCAAACTCTCCACCTACTTATGTACTGAATCCCCTGCCACTCTGTCAACTGATGGCACCACTGCAAACATCTCTAGCCCTGCCCCTCCAGCAGATCTCCCATGTAGAGGGAAATGGTCCCAGACTTAAAGCTAGTGTCACAGGTATATTGTGATTTAATTATTTCCTTTCTTCAGTATAAGGAAGTGCCTATTGAGCACCACACCATCTAATAAATACCTGAAGAGTGGTTTTGCTATATTACATTATTTAGAAAGCCACATTAATTCACTCGCTTCCCAACCAATTTGATATCCAGTATGAAAACAATAACTTCGTGGTTCTATCCCCAGCACACATCAGACAGCAGCTCCCCATACAGCAGGTGGCAGATACCTGCTGTATGGATTACTCCAATATATTTGATGTCTAGAAAAATGGCATGGTTCTAACTAATACAACAGAAGAGACAGTATAAATATTAATGTCTTTAAATGATTTTTAGCTTCAGACTCTATACCACATTCTTGCTGAAGTTGGAAGGTCATCCCCCCCACTTAATTTTTTGATACAATAAGAGAAAAGTTTTTATCCATTCATGTCAGTAAAGCCTACTAACGGTCTGTCAGTGTATGCCAATGATTCACATAATTCTGAAACCCCCAAAGAGGATCACCATAAAAGCAAGGACGAGCAAAACTCAGTGTTTCAGAGGATTTACTTTCAGTATAACCTCTCTGAATGTGGACTAAAATGAAAAGTTTCCAGATCATCAAGAAGCCCAGTCAGTGGCCTCACACTCCATGCCTATCAGTATGCATAGCATCTCATGACTGTTGTACTGCAAAGACATCTCTCTGCAGCACACATCCAGTTCAGCTTCTTTTAAAAAAACCTTAGAATAACAAAATCTCTCAAGATCTTAGAACCGAACTACATCTTCAGTAGAATTGTTACAGCCTGTCATAACCATACAGCTAAGGGTAGCCTAGAATTCCCCCTTACCTGTAAGGGGTTAAGAAACTCAAATAACCTGGTTGACACCTAACCAAAAACACCAATGGGAAAAGAAGATCCTTTCAAATCTGGGGGAGACTTTGTTTGTGTCGGTGTTCCCTCTTGGGACTGAGAGAGACCAGACAGAAATCTATTTCCTTCAACCAATCCTGAACCCAGTCTATAATATTGCAAAAAGTGTAAGTAAGCAGGTCAAGGCATGTTAGATTATCTTTTGTTTTAGCTTGTGAACTTTCCCTGTGCTAAAGGGATATTTATTCCTGTTTTTTTTGTAACTTTGAAACTAAGGCTAGAGGGGGTTCCTCTGTGTTTTTGAATCTTTTGTTACCCTGTAAAGTTATCTTCCATCCTGATTTTACAGAGGTGATCCTTTTACCTTTTCTTTAAATAAAATTCCTATTTTAAGAACCTGATTGATTTTTTCAGTGTCCTAAAGACCCAGGGGTTGGGTTTGTGCTCACTTTGTAACCAACTGGTTAGAATATTATTCTCAAGCCTTCCCAGGAAAGGAGTGTAGGGCTTGGGGGGATATTTTGGGGAAGATAGGGCTCCAAGTGGCCCTTCCTGAATGTTTGTTTAAATCACTTGGTGGTGGCAGCAATACCAAGGGCAAGGAAGGAATTTGTGCCTTGGGGAAGTTTTTAATCTAAGCTGGTAGAAATAAGCTTGGGAGGTCTTTCATCAGGGTCCCCACATCTGTCCACCAGGGTTCAGAGTGAGGAGGAAACCCTGATGCAGCCCCTCTCCATTCTCTATCACCACATAATAGTCATATTCAATAGAATTAATCTTAAACATATTGCAGCTTGAACACTTCAAAGCTGAGAAACAATTGAAGGTTTTAATTTCAGTTTAACGGAGTTCAATATATCCAACTTCATTATACAGCAGCTTTCCAATATTCTGCCATAAAGCAGTTGTACAGGGAAATGTTACACAACAACATGACTGTAATTCTTGGTCACAAAAAAATGCAACTAGAAACGCCATGACGCAATGTGTGTCGTGACTTACTTGGCCTCCATTGATTACTACGTCAGGATCAACCACGTTGCCAATAGATTTAGACATCTTCTCTCCTTTTTCACCAAGAGTAAATCCATGAACCACTAGAGTCCTAAGGAAAACAAACCCCAACCCATCAATATTACTTTAAAGTAAATTAAGCCTTAAGATTTGTATCTCTTTACTGTGGCAGTCTTGTCTTTCCAGAAGTAAACTCCAACCAAGAAATCTTCAATCCAAAATGAAATCTATTGAGTATTGAAACTTCTTATAGAAGAGCAGAAACACTAGATCTCCAAGTCTTCCTAACTGTACAAAACCACTGATTTTAATAGACTAAATCAGTGGTGGGCAACCTGTGGCCCACCAGGTTAATCCACTGGTGGGCTGCCTGATCATGCAAATGTAAACAGACTACCGCCCGCAGCTCCCAGTGGCTGCGGTTCGCCATTCCCTGCCAATGGGAGCTGTGGGAAGCGGTGGCCAGCAGGTCCCTGCAGCCTGAGCCGCTTCCCACAGTTCCCAATGGCCAGGAGTGGTGAACCGTGGCCACTGGGAGCTGCGGGCCGCTCTGCAAATGTAAACAAACTGGCAGCCCACCAGCGGATTACCCTGATAGGTCGCATGCGGCCCATGGGCCACAGGCTGCTCACCACTGGACTAAAGCTAAAAGACTAAAGATGAAATCTTGGTTTCACTGAAGTCAATGGCAGTTTTCCCACATTATATCTATACCAACATATTTTATATCTGTGTCTCTCTATACAAGCGGTCTTCCAAGTGGGGTGCGGGCACCCCCAGGGGGTGAGCGAGACCCTGGTGCTGCCGCCGATCTCAGCAGCGGTCTATTTTTGTCCCGCCGAAATGCCGCCACAGAAAGCGGAAGCTTTCTGTTTGGCGGCATTTGAGTGGACATGCCCCAGGGGGCTGCGAGTGGACAGCAGACTGCGGAATGGGGCCACGACAGTAGACCTTTGAAGAATGCTGATTTATACGCACATACTCAAATAAATAAAAAAGAACACATGTTCACACGCAATATGTTTTACACCCTTCATTTTTCCACATGACCAAAACAAACATTTACATTCAGTGCATACGCATTTGGTCTTTTAAGTTGTTTATAAAAATCTACATAGTAGTATGTATACTTTCTTACTGAAAAAGTAAGAAATTCAATAAACTGAATATTTCCCAATGCAATCAGTTCAATAACCCAAATTACTGCCTCTATTCCCTGTTCTTTTTGCAACCAGAGGAGCTAAAATCATTGTTTTAAATGAAAGCTTAGGTTATTTGATCATTTTTACCAGGGCTGTCAATTAATCAGAGTTAACTGAAGCGATTAACTCAAAAAAAAAAATAAAAAATTAACAGAGATTAATCACTGTTTCAATCGTACAGTTAAACAACAACAGAATACCAATTCAATTTAATCAAATATTTTTGGATTTTTTTCTACAACAGTACAAAAGTTTGAGAACTACCGGTGACCCCTTCCACATACCAAGCCACTGAGTGTGCCCCCCGCTTATAAATTTTAAAAAAATTCTTTTATATTTAACACAATTATAAATGCTGGATGCAAAGCGGGGTTTGGGGTGGAGGCTGACAGCTCCTGACCCTCCGTGTAATAACCTTGTGACCCCAAGGGTTCCCAACTCCCAGTTTGAGAACCCCGTTCTACATTGTCAAATATTCTGATTTCAGTGACAACACAGAATACGAAGTGCACAGTGTGAACTTTGTTGTTGTTTATTACAAATATTTGAACTGTAAAAAGATAAACAAAATAGTATTTTTCAATTCACCTTGTACAAGTACTTTAGTGCAATCTTGTTATTGTGAAAGTGCAATTTATAAAACGTAAAATTATTTTTTTTACATAACTGCACTCAAAAATAAAGCAATGTAAAACTTTAGAGCCTACAAGTCCACTCAGTCCTACTACTTGTTCAGCCAACTGCCAAGAGAAACAAGTTTATTTACATTTATAGGAGATAATGCAGCATGCTTCATATTTACAATGTCTCCTGAAAGTCAGAACAGGTGTTTGCATAGCACTTTTGTAGCCAGTGTTGCAAGGTATTCACTGCCTGATATGCTAAACATTTGTATGCCCCCTTCATGCTTCAGCTATTCCAGAGTACATGCCTCCATCCAAATGATGTTCACTTAAAAAATAATTTGTTAATGAATTTGTGACTGAGCTCTTTGGGGGAGAATTGCACGTCTCCTGCTCTGTGATTTCACCTGAATTCTACCATATATTTCGTGTTATGGCAGTCTCGAACTATGACTCGGCACATTGTTCAATTTAAGAACACTTTCACTGCAGATTTGACAGAACACACGAGATTCAAATGTGAGATTTCTAAAGATAGCTACAGCACTCAACCCAAGGTTTCAGAGTGCTGTCCAAAACCTGAGAGGGACAAGGTGTAGAGCATGCTTTTGGAAGTCTTAAAAGAACAACACTCTGATGTGGTAACTATAGAATACGAACCACCATAAAATAAAATTAACCTTCTGCTGGTGGTATCCGATTCAGATGATGAAAATGAATAAATGTCGGTCCACACAGCTTTGGATCATCATCGAGCAGAACCCATCATCAGCATGGACACATCCTCTGAAATGGTGGCAGAAGCACGAAGGGAGCATACAAATGTTTTGAATATCTGGCATGTAAATGTCTTGCAATGCCACTTACAACAGTGGACTGTTCTCACTTTCAGGTGGACTTGCAGGTGCTGAAGTTTTACATTGTTTTATTTTTGAGTGCAGCTATGTAAAAAAAAAATTTGACATTTGTAAGTTGCACTTTCATGATAAAGAGATTGTACTGCAGTACTTGTAGGAGATGAATTGAGAAATACTATTTATCTTTTTTTACAGTCCAAATATCTGTAATAAAAAATTAAATATAAAGTGAGCACTGTACACTCTGCATTCTGTGTTGTAAATTAAATCAACATATTTGAAAATGTAGAAAGCATCCAAAAATATTTATAACAAACATCATTCTATTATTGTTTAACAGTGCGATTAAAACTGTGATTAATCGCGATTCTTTTTTTAATCATTTGACAGCTTTAATTTTTACCCTTAGGTAACAGCTTTGCCACTCATGTTAAGTTCAAGGTTCAAAAACACATGGACACACAACTTAGTCACCACCCCCTGCTGTTCAATTTTACAGTCAGTGTGAGCTGCCATGATATATCCCATATTAAGGTAAGACACTGATCTTAGCAGTGTAAGGGGGTGGCGAGAATCGATAAGGCTGGGGGTAACTGGTGACACCTGAACACACGATGAGGAATAACCTGAGTGAATGAGATAGATGAACACAAAGCTGTGGGAACAATAAAGGAAAGAATCCATTTAAACTCAGAGTGGGAAAAACATGTTCAACAAAAGATAAATGTACTGTGACATAAACTTGTATGAAACCTTTAGAATAAAGTATATAGTTGTGACCAGAAAATTCAGCAATAGCCTTCTTTAGTTTTTGTGGGGAAAGGGTTCTTCATATTCTCACTTCAAATTACCATACACCCATTATATAAAAGCTCAATTAATGGCCATGTTGCAGACCAAGCACTTACTTATAAGGGGCTTTTTTTCTTGTTGCCACGCTAGTTAGGAGAGAGGATTGAAACCAGCCTCCTAGTTGGTCTTTTCCTTCCAAGTATAAATCCGCCCGTTGATCTGCACCTTAAAAAAAATAATAATAAAAAAAAAAAGTGTCGTCAACTGTTTTTTTCTTTAAAAAATGTTAGGTTTATAGTAGATTCCTAAACACTTGTGGTAGGATCATGGTAAAATGAAGTAATCAGAAGAAATATTAGTATGTATTGTAGTAGACATATCTGTAAGTGGTTATAGAACACTATGCTTTTGTTCTGTGAACCAAGAACTAGTTTATTTACTACTGTAAAAAAGTACACAACTTGTATTGTTTTCAACAATTCATTATCAGGCTAATATCCCCAATTACTCAAGTAGCTAACCGGCAAAATAGGTAGTCATTAAATCCTGAAAATTGTTAAACACTGAGAATTTATAGGCAACAAACTTACTTTCCCACATAGGCCTCTAACAAAATAATATCGAATTATGAAAATCCATGCTATTATGACATTGCCTATTATGCACTTGGTGCATTTCATAACAGGATCTCAAGGCACTTTAAAAATATTAATGAATGATAAAACTGCAGAATTCAATATAAACAGTGAACTGATTCATAGCTTGGTACGCAACTGTGCTGCCAACAGTACAAGTCATGGGAACCCAAAAGTCTCTGAAGTTACACGGGTACTCAAAAGGGAGGGAATTGGTGGATTTATTCCACAGTGTCACAGTAGGAAATTTTTCCTGATTTTTAGCCAAATCTTCCTTTAATCAGTTTCATTCAATAGCTCCTTTTATTCTCCCCCTTGAACCACCTGAGACAATTCCTCTTTCTCCCTGGAGTTTACAACCTTTATCTATTTGTTTAGCTTAATGGAAGTTTCGATATTCAGATCCATCCTGTAATAAAAAAAAAGTTCAACATTACAAAGGTCAAGGACATTCAACCACTGCTAACTAAGGTGTGTGGGTGCAGGTTGTTTTTCTATCACATTAATTTATTCCTTCAAGTAAATCATAAAGATCTAGCTAGAAAGCACAATAAAATTATTAATTTTTGAACAGGAGACTACAATACACATGTAAAGACAAAATCAGCAAAATAATAATTGTAGTGAGTAAGTAGGCCATAAAAAGGATGCAGTTATAAAGCAAGAACAGCAATAACTTTGGCACCTGTTACTGATTTACCATACATAGAATATTTTTCTCTGGCAAGTCAACTGCTAGAAAATTTCAATTCTTGCAGTGTAGGGCAAGAAAAGAAATTTTCTTTTCATAAGGGGACTCAAATCTAGATGACTACAGAACCTAAACAAACAGTCTACAAATATCCACGAAATTAATCTATTAGTATTGGCCCTTCTTGCCTGATAGAAAGTAGATATCATAGAATATCAGGGTTGGAAGGGATCTCAGGAGGTCATCTAGACCAATCCCCTGCTCAAAGCAGGGCCAATCCTCAATTAAGTCATCCCAGCCAGGGCTTTGTCAAGCCTGACCTTAAAAACCTCAAAAGGAAGGAGATTCCACCACCTCCCTAGGTAACCCATTCCAATGCTTCACCACTCTCCTAGCGAAAAAGTTTTTCCTAATATCCAACGTCTCCTATTGCAACTTGAGACCATTACTCCTTGTTCTGTCATTTGATACCACTGAGAACAGTCTAGATCCATCCTCTTTGGAACCCCCTTTCAGGTAGTTGAAAGGAGCTATCAAATTCCCCCTCATTCTTCTCTTCTGCAGACTAAACAATCCCAGTTTCCTCAGCCTCTCCTCATAAGTCATGTGCTCCAGCCCCCTAATCAATTTTGTTGCCCTTCGCTGGATTCTTTCCAATTTTTCCACATCCTTCTTGTAGTGTGGGCCCCAAAGCTGGACACAGTACTCCAGATGAGGCCTCACCAATGCTGAATAGAGGGGAATATAATGGTATGCCTGCAAGGACAGCATGCCCTGATGAATATACTTTATATTTTCTATGAATTCTTGAGTAGTGTGTGTCTGTAGAAGTAGCACTACTCTGAGCCTGTATTTCACATTAATTAAATAATTTATAATCCATTGTCCAAATCTATTGGTAGTTCTCATCTCAATTTTAATGAAAAACAGCAAAGTTGTAGTGACTGTGTGTCAACTTTAATTAGAACAGAGTGTACATTTCTTAGCTATGTGCAAAATTATGTGACAGTCCTGAAGAGTTTTCAGTTGTTTTTTAAAATGAATCAACTACAGGGCACCGGTCCATTAAGGAGTGTATTACAGTTTATGATCCCTTTTGATAGGGATTTCAAGATTCTGTATCTCTGATCTTATAGACTTTAGCCTCTAGATTAAAATGTATATTATACTTCAATGCCAACAACAAATAGCCAAGTTTTACTTTTAACTTTTTGTGCTGACCAGAAGATTTAAAGGCACAGATAGGTATGCTGTAAAATAATCACATTCATTGAGTGAAACATTAACAAGGGAGATAGAGAAAGAATTATGGTGCTGAAAGTTAAATTCTTCTCTTGCACTGAGGGTAAGAATTTGATACAAAGTATCAAAGCCTTTTCCATTGACTTCATCAGGCCTTATTCCATGATACCACAAAAACCTAGGCATATGCTTAAACAGTGCCACTGAATTCAACAAGTTTAAATAAATTATTCACTTAATCTGAAACACAGACGCAAAGAGTCATGCTATTTTCAAATACAAAAATTCTCAGAATTAAAAGTGAGCAAGTAGGTTAGCTTTCTTTGCAAATGTATCACTACACACCATTTTCTCTACTCACTTGGATTAAACCAAGTACATGCATATGTCTTTGTGGAAACAGGATGTAAATGGTCTAAGTTTTGAAACGAGAACATGTCCATTCTACAGTTAAAATATCAAAGACGCCAAGTCCTTTTTCAATGCTATGATCATTAGGAAAGGTTTATATATGACTGGAAAAATATTCTCACATTAGATTTATAACTGTTAATTCAATGATGAATTGCTTGGTCAGGAGTATCAACAGAGACCTGACGATAAGATGGCTAACAAACTGAATGAGATCTTATAATACAACACAGCAGCAGAAAAAGGCAATGTAATTTTCCAATGCATGTGCAAGAGCATTTACATCCCAAACCAAGAGGACAACAGTTTTGTCTTAGGGGAACTGCATCCAGGATATCACATAATTTGGGGCCTATTTTTACAAGATGTACATTTTTTTTTTTGTTACTCTTCCCAGTCTTGAATTTATAGGAATTAAATGGTGAGGAAAGATTAAGTCAAATGAGATGTTTATATCTTAACTAAATGACCTCCTCCTAAACATGTGTCTGAGAAACACACAGTACTAGGAGTTTAGCATCTGAAAGATCGAACTCCCAAACTGGAGACTAAAGGGATCTGACTAGGGAATACAATGGATGAAGTTGGGGGAAAATATATACTATGAGACCCTGGGGTGGGGGAAAGCCAAAACAAAGATACCCAGTGAAGTCTACTCAAGCCAAATAAAGCTAGACTGGGCAAAACACTCATCCAGTTGTACCTTACAGTCCCACAACAGTGGGGATGGACAAAATGATAATATACCTTTTCCTACTCTAAGGTCTGTGATGTAACTTGAACCAAGTCTGTCACTTCTAATGTGGTAGTTTACAAATTTAAACAGTGAGGAAAATACATGCTTAACATTGCTGAATGCATGACTGGAAAGGTACTCGGATACTATGGTGATGAGCATGATATACACACCATAGAACAAACTGTACCAAAGCAAAGCCACTCTCATTACAATTCATGCGTGAATTAACTTGCCTAGAATGCACAAACCACTCTGTTCATTGTTCCCCCCAAGTGGTTGTAAAAAATATGAGGAGAGGCCTTAAACAAAACCCTGTAGACAGAGGAAAAAATGGCTTTAAGCCATTTGCCAATAAACAACAAATAAATTAACTATTTTTATTTCAATTTATTTATAGCACCTACCCAAAAGTCATCATTTAATGCCAAGCTGTATATTATTTGTAATAACAATATTTATTATTTATCCAGTACAGCGTTTGGTAGATGGTTTTATGAGAAACTGCCTCTCTCCCCTGAAATATGTTAGTACTTGTGAGCTGAGACGTTTCAGCTAACAGCCTCCTTAAATAGAAATATGGCAACTGGTAAGGTGCTTTCCACCAAGGGCTCCTCTGATTTGGAATCTGCTGCTCTTAACCTGTCTGCTACAGGTGTTAATCATTCCCGCCCTGCCATGCACACTGCAGAGGATCAGATATGGTATATCAATGTGGTGAGCAGTTTAGTACTTATTTCTGTTTTATGGAGGATTTTTATTTTTAGTGACTGTAAAGCAGAGAGCCAGGACAGTCTCTTGAAGGTGAAAGAATGAATTCTCTGATTGCTGTAAATAAAATATCACCTTCCCATCCCTCAATTCCAGTACAGGTAGGTGTAGAAACACTGTTTTAATTTGTTGGTTGGGAAGGAGTGGTGCCTTTGACTAATCCTGGGTTGGCAGAGGAAGCAAATAGCACTTATTGATTATAAGTGGCACAATTTATAAACTCTGCATGGGTCTGATGCAAATGGCCAATACTGGGAGCCATCTTTGAAAAGCTAGTGTCCCTGTGCAGCTTGCTAGGGATTCCAGTCACTGAACAATTCTTTAAACACATTTAAAAACCTAAGGCTGCAAGACCTATTTTTTCAAAACTTGATGCATCTCGCTTCATCAAAGAACCATCACACAGATCACATATCTGTTGAATTTAAAATCTGAACGTGTGCATATCAGGTAGAACATCTTTATTTGCTCAGAAATAGCTAATCCAATCGTATTAGAAGTGCAATGAAAAGTCTGGTGTAAAGTAAGAACCCCGAACGTACCCACCATCACAGTCAGAAATTCTGATTGGTTGGTAATCAGCTGTATCATTTTTGTTATGTGCTTGCAGAAGCATCTGTGGTTCATTTCCATTAACTGAGCTAACAGCAACAGAATGAAACATTTGGGTCATCATCACATATTAAACCTGTCAGTGGTCTTGAATTTTACCTGCATTTATTATCCTTTGTTAGGGCCTTAGCCATGTATATTTTTCAGTAGTCACAAGACAATACAAACTGCAAGAACTTCTGAGAGAATTGTTGACGTCACTGAACTTTTACAGGAAAAATAATACATAGTACTTTTACATATATATGGTACACTATCTTTTGTAAGCCAGTATGCTGCCATGAATTTGGTTACAGGAGGCTATGCTCGCTGCTGTGATATTTCTGAAAAACAAAAAGGTTGCTCAAGAAATATCTTGGAAAAGGGAATCTCTGTGTGTTACCTTTCACAATAAAATTGCTCTGTGTACAAACAAGTGAAGTTAGTTACTGTTTCTGAAAGTGAAACCACATAAATGTAAATATTTATACTGCATTTTATAATATTCAAGATAAAGTTGTTTAATTTTTCCATTGCTGAAGGCCTTCTCCGTAAAGACAGATGTTGCTTGCAATACATTAAACCATCCTTTATATCTAAAACCACTGATTCAGTATTCTTTTTGCAACATGGTTAGCTGCCACAGAAGTCTGTAGCCTCAAATGGTAACACACAACAAAAAAGTAGTGTATTTTAAAATTTTTAAACTTTGTTTTCTTCCCTTATGTACAGAATAGTTATAACTAGTGTGCATCACAACTGCTCCTTTCTTTTGACTTCAGTGAACTTCATATTCATAAGTTTAAATTTATGGACATGCTTAAGTACCTTGCTGAATTAGGCCCATGAGATTAACTGTTTTAAAAGTTTCTTCTTGCTTCAAGAGGACTTTTACATGACCTATTCTTGACCAGCCATATTATTCTTTTTTGTCTTCATAGAGAGGTGATATGCTATTGCATAACCAAGGCTGCAACTGAGTTTCCATTATTATAAGCTTTATGTTAGTTACACACTAAAATCCAGACAAAAATGTTTGCCCCCGAACCAATCAACTTTGAGGCTAACGTAGAATTTTTCTAGCAAATGAAGTGAACTGGGCAGAGACCTGAATTACAACATCCTAAATTAGAGGGGTTCAGAATTCAAAATATATTTAATTTTAATTTGAGCTACTTCCTAGCCAAGAAAAAACAAACAAACAAAAAAACCCACCTCCCCCTCCCCATATGGGGAGTAAGTAGAGAAATGGAGGTTGCTCACCTGTGACTGGAAATTAAGATGTGTGGTCCCTATCTGTACTCCACATGAGGGTAAACATGTGCACCATATGCCTGAGATTGGAGATTTCTAGCAAGTGTTGTCCCTTGGTCCACAAAGGGACACAAACCGTGCTATTGTTCTCCTTGTGCTCCAGAACCAAGACTATAAAAGGTAGTGCAGATGGACACCTCTCCATAGAATATCAGGGTTGGAAGGGATCTCAGGAGGTCATCTAGATCAATCTCCTGCTCAAAGCAGGACCAACCCCAACCAAATCATCCCTGCCAGGACTTTGTCAAGGCTGACCTTAAGAACCTCAAAAGGAAGGTGATTCCACCACCTCCCCAGGTAACCCATTCCAGTGCTTCACCTCCTTTCTAGTGAAAAAGTTTTTCCTAATATCCAAGCTAACCTCCCACACTGCAACTTGAGGCCATTACTCCTTGTTCTGTCATCTGCTACCACTGAGAACAGTCTAGATCCATCCTCTTTGGAACCCCCTTTCAGGTAGTTGAAATGAGCTATCAAATCCCACCTCAGTCTTCTCTTCTGTAGACTAAACAATCCCAGTTCCCTCAGCCTCTCCTCATAAGTCATGTGCTCCAGCCCCTAATCATTTTGTTGCCCTCCTCTGGACTCTTTCCAATTTTTCCACATCTTTCTTGTAGTGTGGGCCCCAAAACTGGACACAGTACTCCAGATGAGGCCTCACCAGTGTTGAATAGAGGAGAGTGATCATGTCTCTCGATCTGCTGGCAATGCCTCTACTTATACAGCCCAAAATGCTGTTAACCTTCTTGGCAACAAGGGCACACTGTTGATTCATGTCCAGTTCCTCCTCTTACCGTGATTCAAATAATATCTGAAGCAGTGGGGAAGGAGAATGAACAGTGGAATACACACAGGGACCACACATCTCAAAGAACTTCCACTTACAAGTGAGTGACCTTTATTTGCCTTCAAGTGCTGATTCCTGTATGTATTCTCCACGTATGGATGATGGGTGAGCAGTATTCAAACAGGAAGGAGGTGTGAAGATGCAGTTGGTATGAATGTCTAATACAGCTGTCCCCAGAGCTGCATTTGCAGAAGAGGCCTGGAGTAGGGCATAATGTTTCATGAAGGTGTGGATGGAGCTCTGGTGGCTGCCTGATGAAGTCCAGTATAGGTACTTTTCAAAGACATGGTGCTGAAGTTGCCTGTGTTCTCATGGAGTGGGTCCTCACCCCATGTGGGGGAGGAATACGTGCCAAGTGATAACCATGCATCCAGAGATCCCCTTAAAGACTCTCTGGGCAGATAACGCTTGTTCACACGATCACTCTGCTATAGCAACAAATAGTCTCAATTATTTCCTAATGGGGTTTGTTCTTTGCAGATAAAAGGCCAGGGTGTGTCTGATGTCAAGGAAGTGCAATCTCTTTTCTTTGCTGGAAGCATGATGTTTTGGACAGAAATTGTAAGTGAATAGTTTGGTTCATGTAAAACTGAAATTACCTTGGGGATGAATTCTGGGTAGAGGTAAAGGGAGGCTTTTTCCCTCTATGAAATATGGTATACAATGTGTCAGCCATAAGTGCTCCCAGTTTGTTCACCCATCTGACATGACGACAACCAAGAAGGCAAACTCCATGGAAAGCTGTGACATGAAACAAGGGCCATAAGTTCAAAGGGTAGTCTGGTGAGAACAGAGAGTACCAGACTGAGGTCCTATTGCCATGTGGGTTTTTGTTACTGGTGGAAAGGCTCTAATGAGACTTTTCTGGCAACAAACAGTAGCTGGGTGAATGAAGATCACGACCTTCTGTTGGGAGATGGAAGGCACTGACTGCTGCCTGGTGGACTTGCAACAAACTAATAGAAAGCCTGGATCACCTGAGAGACCGGAGATAGTCTAAAACAACAGGAATCTCTGCTGATTTTGATGATTTTCTGGTGGAGATTACTGCTATGATTGGGATAATTAAGATGGCCTTTGAACATGAACATTCTAGGTCTGACACCCATTCAGATACCAGGACATGAGATGACGGAGGCCTGGGTTGGAACATCTGACCCTACCATTCTCCTAAGTTAACAGATTTGGAGAGAGATGGATACTGATGGGAGGATTGGATGACATTCATAGGAAATTCAGAAAGCAAATCTGGGTTGGCCACTGGATGTAGTGAGGATGACCCTAACCCTGTCATGGCATATCTTCCACAGAGATAGCAGAGGAATCGGTGGGACTGAATGAGCAGAAGGAATGCAAAGCGAGCTAATCAGACTGTTCTTTGTTCTTGTAAGTTTGTATGTTTCCCGGCCTCCCCGCGGAGTCAAAATGCCCAGTGCAGTGTGACTGTCCTTGTAGGTTCCTCATTATATGAGGGATGCATCCATGATAATGGTCACATTAGATGTGGGTGTTCTGGGTTCATCCCAATCAGATGTGGGTGGTCTGGGTTCATCCCACAAACTAGGGAAGCTGATACCTTGGCAGGAAATATTAGCCTTGTATTCATGGCGTGTCTGTCTGGTGAGTAATAGACTGGAGCCAGGCCTGCAAGCAACGAAGGTGGAGCTGTGTAAGTAAATGAGGCCAGATGGCCCAGCAGGAAAAGACACACCTTGACAGTGGCCTGAGGTAACTTGTCTTAAGTTGTTCATGGCTTGGAATCTTTCCATAAGGAAGTAGGCCCTTGCTGTGGTCATGTCTAAGGTCACTCCTATAAAGTTTATGGTCTTTTTGGGAGTCCAAGTGGACTTTTCTTTATTGATGCAAATTCCCAAGGAAGATAGCAAACAGAATAGGAACAGGGTTGCTGACTGGACCTCCTTGCTGGATCTGCCCATCAAGAGCCAGTTGTCCAGATATGAAAAGATGATGTAGTTGTTTCATCTCATCAGGGCCGCCATTCCTGAAAAGACCTCAGTGATTACCCTAGGCACTGTAGCTAGTTCAAATCGGGGCACTCTGCATTGGTAGTGCTCTTGTCCTACCAGGAATCTGAGGAACCTTCTGTGGGTGAACGTTTACGTGAAAGTAAGCATAGAACCACAGGACTGCAAGGGACCTTGAGAAGTCTTCTAGTCCAGTCCCCTGCACTCAAGGAAAGATTAAGTATTAGCTAGACCATCCCTGACAGGTGTTTGTCTAACCTGCTCTTAAAAACCTCCAGTAACAGAGATTCCACAATCTCTCTTGGCAATTTAGTAAAAAATTTAGTCCAAATTAGTCCAAAACTGCCTTGACAATTATTTTTTTTCCAAATGTCCATCCTCAACTGACCATGAGAAATGTTGATTTTCAAACAAAGAGAACTCAGATTTACTCAATTTACTGAACTCATTTCAATGACACAGTGCACAGAACCAAAGATTAACTGATGAATTTTTAAAAAGGTGATACAGATTTTTAAATAGGAGTGCTAGAACACATCAGTTTTAACAGGACTGAAACAGGTTGTCAGAAAAATCGCTGGAGATTTATGCTTTTTAATTAAATAAATAAATAAATGTTAGTTCCCTAGCCACACTGTATGTAGAAAGATGGCTCAAACCATAAACTGCTCCCTCTAGAGCAGGGGTCTCAAACATGCAGCCCATGGGCCAAGTTACTTCCTGCAGCCCGCCATAGGTGCCGACTCCAACGACAGGCAAGCTCCCTTCCTACTCTCTCCCCGAGCGCACCACATCCCCGCCCCTCTGCCTATCTCCCAGTACTTCCCTCCGCTGCTTAGGACTTTTCATGGGGCGGGGGAGGAGGAGCAAGGGTGCAGCACACTCAGGGGAGAAGGCAGAAAAGAGGTGGGATTTGGGAAAGGGGTTGGAATGTGGGGTTGGGGAGAGGCAGGGTGGGCAGTCTGAGGTCTGAAGTTCAACATGTATGATTCTTTGCTGTGAGTAGATGGGAAGAATGTTTGTTAAAAGTGGCAATGTATTTTGTATGAATAATTACGTTAAAAAGTTTCTGACATTACAGCTATGTTGATAGACTGTTAGTGTAGATCATCATCAGTGTTACTGACCACATAAGGAATAGTTACAAGTGTTTATATTTTATTAAAACCCTTCTTTGCATTACAGTTTTTAAAAAGTTAATACATTGACTTTTACTAGCATACTATATTACTCTTCATTTTTTTTTTCATTTTTGACTATACTTTTGTATCATAAGAAAAGGTTTCAGTGATGCAGCCCTTGGACCAATGTACTAGTCCTCATGGTGATTTGAGTTTGAGATCCCTGTTTTAGAGGAAGTGAGGGATGTAAGTAGAAAAAGGAGAATTTGTTCACCAAAACTGAAGTTGTTTTACACACAGCTGTGTTATTAAGCGACATTAAGAAGTGATGTTTGCTACAACTAGAAAGAACAGGAGTACTTGTGGCACTTTAGAGACTGACAAATTTATTTCAGCATAGTCGCTAAGGTGCCACAAGTACTCCTGTTCTTTTGACGGATATATAGACTAACATGACTGCTACCCTGAAATCTACAACTAGAAAGTCCTTCTGAACACTTATGGTGGCCTCCAGCTTGAGAACGGAAAGCAGAAAATTAATGTTAATTTATTATTAATGCTAAATTATACAACAGAAAAATTCTTCCCGGCTCTGCCAAATCCTCTGCTAGCTCCTTCCCATCCCACTCCCCCCTACCCTCCAACCTTTCAAGATATTCAAGGCAGAGCCTGTCTTCTAGTTTTGGAAGTTCCCAGCCCATTTTTGGACACTACCCAAACTTCATATCTAAGGTCATGAAATTATAGCACCTGTGTGAAGAGACCAAAGTATAGTGAGGCGACAGCACACCATCTTTAGTATCAGCAACACGAATGGATGAAACAGATTAAACCAAACAGTCTGTGGGGTACATTTCTATACTGAACCCACAAGACAGCAAACATAGGGCTAGAGCCTCTATGATGCTGAGTTAAGATAGTTCAGCTACCTTTACCACGAGCTTCCTGACTTTTATATTGTGGCACTTTTACTGACTGCTATGTCCCTGGAAGTTATACACCCTTACGTTACCAATATGTACTCAACCTTACAGTTTTTTGTCGGGGATAGTAGAAAAAGATGGCACACACTGTCCACCCTATTGGAGTATTGTTCCAGTATATGCATGGTCAGTATAGCCTTCCCATTTCTTTTGACAAAGATGAATAAAATTACGGAATGGTCCAGCTAATGCTACTCTGAGGACTATTAGTGCAGGAAAATAAAAACAGCAAAACAAAGGATCCCGTAGATAATTTTATAGAACATACTGAGGTAACAATTGTGCCTTTAATTTATGGTCAATCTTCAAGGATGTCTTTAGGGGTTTAGGAATGTCAATAGCTCTGGTACAGTCACTTTTTACAAATCAAGTAGTTTAAAAATATGAACTTAAATGTATACAAGCATCCTTTGGAAAATACACTGTTTGTTGATGATACCATTGCCTTACTGCGTTGCTAGGAAATAAAACCTCTAATGCCAACATGTTATACAATTCAACAAGATTGCTATCATACAATTGCATACACCTGGTTTAAAGTTCAACAAACGATGTACTGTACCAACTTCTTACCCAGAAATGGCACCTGACTTTGGAGTCTCCTCTGGATATATCAACTTTTATATACTTCTAAAATTTGAAAAATATCACTCCTTTGTTTTCTTGAAGTTGCTTATGTGTACAACTCAATTGTAACTTCATTGTATTATATTCCATGCATGGAATCTCAGGCACTAAACATCACAGCTTTTGTAATGTCAAAAAGTAACTTATTAAAAAATTGGTCTACTCAACTGCAGTAGGAGACACAGGACAAAGTCACAGCAAATTGCACTTGCTAACAAAAAGATCAGAAGTGACAACTTCTGCATCGATGTATATTATTATACACGTGTAATTATGATTAACATTTTCAGTGGTAATTCCAGTCTTAGTTCTATACAACTCTGAAAGACAAAGTCAGTACACATCAGCACAAACTTTAAAATGCGTTAATTCAAAATAAATTGAGGTCTGCACATTAGCAGTGAACTGCTTTCAGAACAGAAACAGGACATTTTAAATCTGTGCATCTTTAGTTTTTATTTTAAAAATTTGTATGGTACTTTACATGCCAGAATGATCAAGGGTAACTCATTGAAAAACATGAACTTTTTCACCATATTGAAAATGAGTTTGCAAACATCAAATCCTGTTCTTAAAAAGCTTTACAACCAACAACATCATCCCAAATTTGTCACTGGCTTACACCAACTCAACTCCACTGACTTCAGCAGTGTTATGCATGACAGTAGTGCATGCGGCCCAGCAAACATTTCAAAAGAATATTCAACATATACCAACTCCATACCTTCCAAAACACGAGCCCAGGAAGTTCCACTATCAAACCAGATATCCAGGACATCCCGTCCCTGTACATAATCCAGTACATCATGGCTACCGACCTAATGAAGTAACAGTTAAATAGTGTTAATAAGAGTAAGCAGAACATCCTGTACCTTTAACTGGAAGAAGGCGAGTGTCCCCAAAGTAGAAATAATCACAGCAGAATTTGATTTTGGTCCACCAGTTTTGCAGATGATGTCAGGAAGCATGCGTACTTTACAAGAGTTATTTACAAAATCAGATGTGATAGTTATTTTTGAGAGACCAATAACCCTCTCTCTCCCCCTACTACCCCCGCCCCCAAAGTCAGAAGCTAACGTGAAGTGAATACTGAACACATACTTTATATGTACAAAATGGCTGAAGAATTCAGCCCTGAAAGCAACATAAGGAGTAGCAAGTACTTCATACAAATATCAGAAAAACTAGCCTTGGCCAGCAAAAACATTTTGAGCCCAACTGTGTATTAACTGTGACCTCAGTTACCTGCTGAGAATGTCTAGTGGAAATGCATCCTAAATTTCTGGCACCAATCTGACTTACAACACAGATATAACACAGTACAATACACAATCTGACACCTTATAACAAATGAAAAAATCTTAATGATCACAGAAATATCTGAGGGGTTAATATTGCTGCCCATCGTTGTAGCCCTCAAGTGCCTTCAATATGACATTAATATCATTAGCTATATTGCACTTACTGTGTTATGAGAGATCTAGGTTGTTCCCCTCTCTCGTCTCCCACACCAATTTCCACCCTCTACATTTACAATCAAAAAGTTACCTTTGCTGCAGCCTTTCTTGGTAGAAGCTGTTCAACAGGAAGAGTCCACCATGCATCACTTCCATGCTGCTCCACTATTTTAACAACATTTTCAATGATTTCACTGTGTAAGGAAACAGATTAGCATAGTTCAATCAAAGAGCTGCTATACATTCCTTAAAGTAACTGAGACCCAAAGGAATAATGTATACTGAGATACAAACCAAACCAACTAAAGCAACTGTTTTCAAGCCTAGGCCATGAACTGCCACTAATCTGCAGAGCCTTTTCAAGTGGTCTACATGATGCAATATTTTGAGAAACATGCAGTGAAGGACTGGTGGGCTGGGAATTGAGGTGGGTCCTCAAGTGAGGTTCTCTTTCTTATGAGGTCGCCTGAAGAACGTATGTGATAGAGAACCCATGCACTAAACAAATGCGTTGTATTCTACCTTATAGATTCTTGAAGAATTATGAACTGCAGACTCACTGCAACTGTAGTTAATGCATCAGATCAGGAATATTTGAGCTCTTCCCTCCCTCACTCCTTCTCACTATGCCGTTGCATTAATCTTGATTTTTTTCCATACTGAATTAGCTGATCTCAATTTGAAAAATAATTAGTTTGCAATGAGGAATGTTCTAAAAAGGAAAAATCTTTTACAAGCACATTGTTTTAAGTAATCAAACATCTTTTGCTCACAGGGTAGGAATTAAAAAGCCCCCTTCCTTCCCCACAGAATCCTGTTTCATATCCAATTTCTGAAATAACACTAACATGTACCATTTATTTTAATAAACCACAGTCATTTCAGCCTATGGAACGATTTCACACATACAGCAGCAATGTCATGTCCCTGCAGCATTTTAATAAAGATTTTCTTCTATTTTTTGCCTACCAAGTTTAAAGCTTTCAGTGAAATTCTATTGAAGTTAATGGGAATTTCGTTACTGACATCATTGGGGCCGGGTTTTCACCCTTTGGGTTTTCCCTGCAATCAATAAGGTAATCTCTTGCAGCCTGAGCACACAACTAAATGGGAGCCTGGAACTCCCCAGTTCTACTGCCAATTTCACCACTGCCTTTTTGTGGCCTTGGGAGAGTCACTTAACCTCTTTGTCTCAGTTTCTCAATTTGCTATACAACTATGGCCTTGTCCACACTATGATTTTTTTTCCTAAAATTGTCCACAGTTAGCAACTGTGGGTACTGCTGTATAGCCAAGACACTGGCAAATGCCAGCACTTCAACTAGTGTGTTGTTGTGACACCGGGCCAGAAAAGGTTAAGCAACTAGCTGGCTAAATGACCCAAATTAAACCTTTAAAGACCTATTAGAAAAGTATATAAATGGTAATTAAGGCCATTCCTTATAAATAGCTAGCAAAGCTCCGTTAGATAGACCAGAGCTTTGAAATGTATGCTTGTATTGTTAGAGAACTGGAAGAAGATAGTGATTGTATTAGACTGTTTACACTGATATCTTGCTAGAGGTTAACAATGCAATCTAACAGTTCCTGTCTGTTACACATTCTATTAATTCAGATATCAAAAGGGGAATATTAACATTAAGTTGGGTGTAATGATATCATTGTGTTAATTTTTTTATTGAAGTTTGTAGTAAACTGTCTATGAACTGCTTAGTTACCTTATGCTGATGAATTCACCTAATTACCTGTGTATACATAGGAAATAGGAAGTTTTACTTCAAAGCCACTATTCTTCACCCACGTAACACCAGTCGTCAAGATGCTACTGATAGGCTGCTAGAGATTTACAAAAGAAATCTAGGGCCCCCAATCCTGTATCTCAGATCTACTTAAACTTGGTATGGGGAAGCTTGAGTTACAAGACTGAAGCCTCCAACTCCAGTCTGGATTACTCTGCTAAATCTCATGGAAGAATCTAAACAAACTCTATATGGACTACCTATTTTACACTATAACCTGATGAAGTGATTCTGGAATGAACTTTTTGCAACTCAGCAACTCATTATCTTTACTATGAAACTGACTTAAGAACTTTATTCATATCTGTGTGTATACTGATCTTTTAACCCCTTTTCTTTTTTAATAGATCTTAGCTTAGTTAACAAAAACTGACTGTAAGTGTTTATTTGGGTAAAATCTGAAATAGTCATTGATCTGGGGGATAATGTGTCCAGTCCTTTAGGATTGGTAGAACTTTATATATGATGAACAAGACTAAGTAATCCTCATCATATTTTACTTGGCTGTCTGAGGGGGCTGCTTTAAGTTTAAGGGAACTGTGTTTTTGGCTTCGGGGTAACCAGTAAGGTACTATAAAAGCTGTTTTGTTGCATTCTTGGTGAATCTATTAGAATGACCACCAGTTTGGGGGATTATTTGCCCCATTCTTTGAAGTTTGCCCTGATTGAGAAATCTCAGTATGCCCCCTCCAGGCAACAAAGACCAAAGTTGTGAAGACCTCTGAGCCCAGTTTAACACACCAGCAGCTGCCTGGGGCCCTTTCTAAGTTGGTGGAGCTGGACAAGTAACAATAGTAAGAAATTTTAGGAAACTAATTCATGTGAAAATGCATCCCAAGAAGGATACACTGTGAAGCTATTTTGTAAGGCGACTTAAAAGAAAATGTTCTGAATACTTGCCATTTACCACCACCACCCATAACACTGGAGGAAACTGCATTTCTTGCACTGACTTGAAGTTTCACTATAGAGCAATGTCAGGAACACTGCTATATACCCAGAGGGCAATGAACTACAATCAAGCAATATAGCACAGTGCCTGCATGGACAGAACATTCCAAACATCAAAGATTTTGGTCTAGAACAGATGTAGACAATTAGGCAATTTTGGACTGGATTCTTTTACGTCAGGAGAGGCAGGTCTCCTCTACACATTTTCCTCCCCACCCCCCGATTTCCTGTTCTCCAGAAAACGAAACAAGACAATGTCAAGCTTATTCTGATTGTGCTAGCCTAGTCTGAAGAACACTGGTGCTTGGAACTACTTCAGCTATGACAAGGAGTCTGTGTGTCCCTTCCTACAACTCTAGAGCTAATGACCCAGCAGAGAGTTTGGATTTGCCATCGAGAGCTGCATTCTCACCACGTGATGGGGTGAACTGTAAGACTGACAGATCTAGAACTGTCTTTTTTTTGAAGAAAAAAAAAGCACAGGAGATTCTATTAACCTCCAGGAAGCAGTCAGCCCACCTTGTTATTATAATAAGTGGAAAAGACTCTTTCTGTGGGTAGCCAACAACTGCAATAACCCAGCTTCAGCTCCTTTTCAATCCATACTGGAGCACTTCAACTTGCTTCATCTGAAATCCTTGGGACTCTCCATATAATCAGTGAGAGTACATTTTGCAGCCACCTCAACACATTACAGCTTAGCTGAACAAAAGACAGTATACACCACAGTAAAAAGGAAATATTCTTGGAAGGGCTTAGTGTGTCTCCCCTTCAGTTACAGAACCTGTGGCTACATGGGTCCTTTTTCGAGTACTTTTGTGGGAGAAACTGCCATTAGGCCTCGCTTCATAGGGAAGCTTAGCAGCACACTTTGGATGCTAGATTCATTTAAATAGGTCTAAGGAATACAGAAAATCTCCTAGACTGTTTATCTCTTAGGCAGAAAAGAGTAAAGCTGAGGCAACCATATCCCAACACTGTTTTAAGTGAGTTAGACACTATTAAAGACTGTTATAAATGGTTCCTCTTCCAGAGGGGTTTAAAGCACACTTTGTTAGAGTGAGGACTGCTTTTACGGCCTGCCTTCAAAGTATTACTATGTTAGAAACCTGCAGAGTTCCCACTTGAACTTGAGTCAGACTTCCCAAAACATTCCTCAAATTTGGCAACTAAATCAGATGCACAATTTGGCAATGGAGTTTTACAATCTATGTAAGTAGGCCTCCTTGTCCCACTGTTCAGAGGCAGGGACACTGCTTCCAAGAGTGAGAATGTGAAGAGGTTACTTAAAATAAGAAATGAAGGTTACTCACTTGTAACCAGAATTCTTCAGAATGACCTCGGCCCTTCCTGCTCATCTTTCCCTCTTCCTCAGAGTTTCAGTTACAACTTTGAACCCAAAGAGGCAGTGGAAAGAACTATGGTGCTCAGTGTGCCATGTCCCCTTTTATAGTTGAGGAAAGGGGACATGTGGGTGTGGCAGAACAGAGGGCATTGCAACCAGAAGATTCGATGAATCCAAGCTACACCACCAGTGCCTCTCAAGAGCATGAATGTGCAGAGTCCTTCATGAAGATCTTTGATTACAGGTGAGTAATCTTCATTTTCTTAAAAAAGGATATTTCAAGACCTCTGCTCTGGTGAAATCTAGATTTCTGCTGATTATGGGTCCAAGCCCTGTACATGAAGGCACTGGCAAAACTGCTATTGCTTTTTCAACAGGAGTTGTATCTTCATAGCAATGGCCCAAGACACTCACGTAACACAAGAATTTGACATGCTATGGTCTCTCTCTATGTAAAACATCAGCAAATCAAAAATTTGAACCAAAACTGAACTCCTAGTATACAAGGTGGCCTCCCTCTGACTTCTGCGATGTGCATAAATCCAAAGAAAACAACTCAGTTTTGATACTGCTGATGTCCCTACATATACTTACAACAAGGTATAACTTCAGTTCTTGTCAAGTGGAATTGTTCTTGAAGTAAATCACAGAATAGAAATACTAATCAGTCTTGACTAATGGCTCTGGCATCAAGTTGGAAAAGTTTCACAGGCTCTGATCAAGGGGTCTTATCCTTGGCTGGTATGGATAAATAACCGCTCCAAAAAAGCCAGCAAAATTGTTTCTAGACTACAGTCTAGAGAATTGATACATGGTTAGCTAATGGGCCAAACTCATCCCTTATACAATTCCAACATGGGCTAACAGCACTTCAGTGGAATAGCATCACAAATCAAATTAGTCCATACATTTTTAAAACATCCGTCACATTTAAGTGATCACACTTTAGCGCACACAACTATAACAATCTTTCTTCAATAAAGAGCAGACTGATGTAGAGTCTTAAGATGTTCTCGCAGTGGAGTTGAAGGTGATTTCTATTATTTGCAATTGGCTTATTACTGGAATGAATCCTGAGCGTCCTGCAATAGGTTAGCAGCCTCAAGCACTTATTCACAGATTCTAAGGCCAGAAGGGACCATTGTGATCTCTTGTATAACACAGGCCATAAGGACTTCCTTAAATAACTCCCAGAGCAGTGTTTCCCAAAGTTTTTTGGCCACAGAACACTTTTTAGCCTGGTATATATTTACGGAACACTTATATTATTTTGTAGTCGTTTGGTTTTCAAATAAAAAATTGCATTATTTATGCTCAAATATATTTTATTTTATAAAACAAAGCGTAACAACAAATTTAAAATAACTTGAACTAACAACTTCTAACTGGAAAGCGCATATAAAGTAGTACAAAAATCAAGTACAAGAGTCAAAATTCTCTTAATACAATGATATTCAATATGAGATCTATCAATAACCAGAAAAAGAGTTTTATGTTAAATTATAATCATTCAAAAAAGTTGCAAACTACACTTCAAATATGCTAAATCAAAAAAATTTTTAATACTTTTTTGTTAATTACGATTATTTCATGGAACACCTATTCACATCGTGCGGAACACCAGTGTTCCATGGAACACAGTTTGGGAAACACTGTCCGAGAGCACAGCTTTTAGAAAAACACCCATTCCTGATTTAAGAAGTTGTCAGTGATAGAGAATCTACCATGACACTTGGTGAATTGTTTCAATGGTTAATTACTCTATTACAAATGTACATCAGTCTGAATTTGTCTAGCTTCAACTTCCAGCTATTGGATTATGTTACGCCTTTCTCTGATAGACTGAAAAGTCTATTAGTAAATATTTGTTCCCTATGTACATACTTAAGGACTGTAATCAAGTCACCCCTTGATCTTCTCTTTGTTAAGATAAACAGATAGACTCAAGGAGCTCAATCACTATAAGGCATGTGATCTAATCATTTAATCATTCTCATGGCTCTTCTCTGTATCCTCTACAATTTATCAACATGCTTCTTGAATTCTGAGAACTGGAACTGGACACAGTAGTCTACCAGTGGTCACACTGGTGCCAGATACAGAGATAAAATAACCTTTCTATTCCCAGTGGAGATTCTCCTCTTTATGTATCCCAGGATTCCTTTCACTCTTTTGGTCACAGCATCACACTTGGAGATTATGTTCAGCTGATTATCCACCACATTCCCCAAGTCTTTTTCAGAGTCACTGCTTCCCAGGGCAGAGTTCACCATTCTGTAAGTATAGTCTACATTCTTTGTTCCCAGATGTCTACATTTAGCTGTGTTGAAACATACATTGTTGTTTGGGCCCAGTTTGACAGATTTCTAGCAAAAGCTAGTTCCAGACCTAGGGACTACCACAAACACTGCTTTTGATGATACAGCTTTTGAGCATGTTTACTGAATGCAGATACTGTAACAGAGCACACAGAGTCTCTGAGGTCAAAGATTTTTGTCTGATGGAGAGCACTCATTCATCTTAGATACACAACTAGTCATGGTGATTCTATTTAGGCCTAATCACAGAAGCCACTTGGATAAAAATTAAGATGTCTGCCTTCTGCATGTAAGAAAGTTTGTTACACCTTTACTCAGTATTTTGCACTGGCATCAAATCCAGTCCCCAAGTAAAATTCAAGATAGTTGTCACCATCTATAATATTCTCCAAAATCACTAACACTGTTACTTAAATGCCCATAAGCAGAGACAAGTCCAGTAACACTCCACAGTTTCAAGCTACCTTGAAAAATTCTGTAGGCAGATACCCTTAATTGAAGGTCCTTACAATTATGTTCCATGCTACCTAGCATCATTTTCACCTTCCAGATTCAATTTGATCCAACATGAAGATTGCAATCTCTGTCATATACTGGGTGAGTAGGGATATTTTTCTGTCCAAGCTTGAAGAAAAGAAGATGATGTAGAGACAAGTGTCATCAACATATTGACACTGAAGCTCCCAGTACCTCACTAATCTATCCTACAGATTTCATGCGAACGCTGAACAAGAGAGCTTGACAACATGGTAGATGGAGCCCTCCAAAGAAGAGTCATTACACATGAAAACCCTCTGGACATTGCTCTAGAAAGAGTGAACACAACCTTGGATCTCTGCTTACTCCTATCAGTCCCTATAGTCAAGTAAGCTGCCTCTCATGAGCAGTGCTGGAAAATTTTCTGTAGAACTAGAAATACAGACAGGAAAGTCTGACTGCTGTTCATTGCCCCAAGATCATCCACTGAGATCAGTGCTATTTCTGGGCCAACTCCACACTATGTACTTTGTATAAACTGTAATAGCAATTTGTGGGGGGAAAAACGTAGTCCATCAAGTGAGAGCCACTAAATAGATCAAAACTTTACTTTGTCAACAAGCAGTGAGTTTTGTAACCCCCAAGAGAGACGAGTTCTACTAAAAATGGCAGATGAATAATAGATCTGTTCAGCCCAATCAATAGGAATTAAATAATTGTTGCAAAATAGCAATGATGCCTTCTTCTAACTAAAAGATATTAGTTCCTAACTTAAGCTTTTTTAAAAAAAGTTTAGAACAAATAGACTTCTAGTCTGCATCTGATTTTTAAGGCATATAGGAAGTGGTGACTGTACTGAAGAATGACAGAGAATGCTGTATTACACTTGCAGTAAGCTACTTCCTACCTGGTACCCATTTTCTGAATGAACAGTGCTTGCTCCAGAATACTTTGACCGACAGACTCAACAGAATTAGGGGCAAAAACATTCTCCCAACTTTCTACATGGTAGTCATAAGTAAAAAGGTAAGAAAAAGAGAGGAAAACTCAGACACATATATGGAATGGCAAATTGTGTTATCTGTAATGTAGAATTTTGTGTATTTCCTGTTCCCTGTAGAGCTCCAGAAGAAAATGCAACCTTGCAATCACACTTGCACACTTCCTTGTGTGTGTGAATGGTGTTAAAAAAATGAACCTACCACAAGATTTTGCCAACCCCACTTGGCAGTGGTTTTCTCTATCTCCTTGAATACTTCTACAGAGACATCATGGGTTGACTATCCTTTTATCAAGCATAATGTTATACAAAGAAAAGCCCCATATGGTTCATTTATGAACATCAGTAGGAGTTTATTTTACAGTGTAAATTCCCATGAAGCTAACATGAAGTAACAGATAACTTTCTCTTCTACAATATAATAGCATCAGATAATTTGTCAGATTCTCCTGGTTACATTATACAATTAATTATATGAAATAAAAGTAGTCAAATATTGACAGGTTTACTAATCATTAACCAGTATTCTCAGCTTTTTATGGTAGTCTGAAATCAACTAATTGCAAAGGTTCAGCAATTTGAAATTATTTACATCTCATTCAATTTCTGTAACAAAAACTCTGGGAGAATATCATATAATAAAGTATTTTAAAAAAGCAGTTGTATATAATATCTAAGATTCCAAGAATGCAGCTTCTGCTCCTGTGAAAGATTTTAAAAGCCACTCCTCTGACCACTCCCCAAGATTCTCATAAATAATTATAAAGTGTTCTCCCTATTATCTTTGCAGTTATAGTACACGTATTGTATGCGTATTTTAAAAACTAAGGTGAAATTCTCTCTATACATAAATATATCAAAGTTCCAGTGAAAAAACCGCTCTCAAATAATTGCTCACTCTACAATCTATAAGCTTCCATGTTAGTAAAATAATTCTTAGAGTAAGCAATAAACCCCATTGTAAAACTTTGCCTTATAGTCACAGACCATATCTATAAGAACTTGTATTACGTGTCACTCACTAGGTCTCTAACAGTGAAAACCCATGAGGTAATTCATGCTACCATGACACCAACCAATCATTTTGAACTCTGATATTGCTTGTACTGACTGCTTATTTAGGGTGCTATCGGAAATTAAGCAGCATTAAGATGATTCCCAGCAGAAGAAAAAAAACCCAGTTCCTGGTGTTTTCTCGTCCTCTTTCTTTTTGTATAATAATGAGTGCAAGGTAGATTATCTTTTTACATAGGTATCAGTTCTTTGCCGAACAGTACTTCGGAAGGCAAGGGGTAAGTTGCTAATGTTTTGAACCTACTGAAATATGTTTTAAATACAATACATTTGATAAAGTTATTTACTTACAATTTTAGATGTATTTATACAAGAAATATGCAACTTAATTTTCTATGTAAATTTAAATGATCATGTACCTAACTAACAATAAAATCACAGGAAAAGGGGAGAACACTTCCAGGAAATTTTATTAATCCAACAAAACAATTAATACTAATATTCAGATAATGAATTACTAAGCTAAGTAGTAGCTATCTATAAAAGTTCACACTTCATATTTGTTACTTGAGGTGAGCTGCTATTCTAAATATTAGCTTTCAATTTCTTGACTTTCTTTTTAAAAAGTAATTTAGTCTGTAGGATATTATTACTTTTTCAATAAATTTAGGAAAAAATTAAATATTTACTTGAAAACCTAATGTTGGAGAACAGCAATTGCACGAGTCAGATTGATTATTTAATTTGTGAAATTGTTGTTTTGTGCAGTTTTAAAAATTTTGTACACGCACACTCCTACTGCTCACATTCTCATAATAACTATTTGAAAACTGCAATTATTTAATATATAACTTCTCTTCTCTCTCATATAGGAAGTAGGAATTTGTCATTTTACTGAAAAGGCAGTGTAAGCAACAAACTTTTTTGTGAGATTTAATATTTTTCTGCATTAGAACACCATTTAGATCACTTTCTAATGCTGGAAAACTATGCTTGTTGTTGTCCAAAATGTCTGTAATGCCACATGTGGATGCCAGTAAGCAAGCAGATTCTTAGAGAGATGAAGCATTAAATGTAATTTATGCAGGATTAGAATCTAGTTCTTGTTTTTAAAATTGAAAGTAACAGCTTTTTAAAGCTTACTGTCTTAGGGCATGTAACATACATCCTGCAAAATAAGAATGCTTATACATTTTAAAATGGCAAGTCTATGGGCATACCCATACTAGCACAGAAAAATACCTCTTGTTTATTTTAACAGAGTTGCTATTTTAAGGTAAGTATGGGGAATCATTCAGGACTAACCAGCAGTGTTATCAGATGTAACAGCAACTCCATGTGGACTACACTGATTTCCAGTGGAGATGCTGTTACTTTTGATATCTACTGACAGAATGTGGAGCAGCCACACACATTTATATAGCATTGGAGTTAAAAATAAAAGCGCAATTCTAGATCAAAGATCTTTGGAATATTTTGTTACAATTTTGAATCATTTATGTAAGTCTGAATATTTAAAAGACATCAGAAGCTTTGTGTACCATATCATGCTACATAATGTAATGTAAGAGAACCAACCACAATAAAATAGGTAGGACTGCTGTACATTTTATTAAGAACTGGTGTACAGGAAAATGACCTATGAATTGACAGACTGTGTCTTCTAAATTTGTCTGTCACTTCTGTAGGCCAATATTCTGTATGCCTTAACTGCTTTGGAACCAGAAGTCTGCTACGGCTAACTCAGAGAAAATTTATCTCCTGCAGTACTGTGATATATTTAGAAGAACAAACTGTACAATACTTATTTGTAAGTCAATGCTCATTATTTATTTATTTTCAAAAGACCAACAGATGTGGCAGCCAAAGAGAATAAATCTAATTTTCAATCATACAGTATACAAGTCTTTTCTTTCACTCTTTAATCTCCCTTGTCCACCCCCACATGCCACTTTTTGATATTCATGAATAATGGGCTTACACAAAGGTGGAGCTGCTGATCACAATGCCACAGTTCATACAACTCCAACGACATGCCACAGCTCAAAGGTTTACAAAGGCATACCTTTTGGCATATGTTCTTTGCCTTTAAGATAGCTATAACTAAAGGAGAATTCCTATCCATCACTACCTTCAAATATGTTCCCTGTTGCCCTGCTAAATGTATGCAATCAGTCCTATTTGTGCATATTATGGTGTTTATCATTTCAGAGGAAAATATTGCTTAAGACACATTTTCATAGCTTGTTAACGGACTGTAAAATTATGCTATATAGAAGTTTTTTGTTTTCAACATATTACTAAACTGACTTTATTTTCCACACAACTTTGGAATACTAAAAGCAAATATAATTCTTCAAAAGGCTACTTTCCAGATGCATTATAATAGATTCTGCAGAGGAGCCATACTTGACTGCGTAAATATACATTTGAAGCCTTTTTGTAAATGGTTTTTTAACTAGATGAATGACTTCCACATGTAAGAGATTATTTTAACAATCCAAAATGAGCCTTTACACATTTCTGTCCAAGAGTACCTTGGCACTATTTGCATGCTGATAACAAACACCATAGACAGAGGGGGTGAACAAAGGGAATTGTGTGCACACACCACACATATTCACTAACTTTGCATAGAATTGTAGGACTTGAAGAAACCTCAAGAGGTCATCTAGTCCAGTCCCCTGCACTCATGGCAGGGCTAAATATTTATCTAGACCATCCCTGACAGGTGGTTGTCTAACCTGCTTTTAAAAATCTCCAATGACAGAGACTCCACAACCTCCCTGGGCAATATATTCCAGTGCTTAACGACCTTGACAGTTAGGAAGTTTTTCCTAATGTCCAACCTACACCTCCCTTGCTGCAATTTAAGCCCAGTGCTTCTTGTCCTATCCTCAGAGGTTAAGGAGAACAATTTTTCTCCCTCCTCCTTGTAACAACCTTTTATGTACTTGAAAACTGATATGTCCCCTCTCAGTCTTCTCTTTTCCGAACTAAACAAACCCAATTTTTTCAATCTTCCCTGGTAGGACATGTTTTCTAGAACTTTAATCATTTTTGTTGCTTTTCTCCAGGTTCTCTCTAACTCATCCACATCTTTCCTGAAATGTGGGGCCCAGAACTAGACACAAAAGTCCAGCAGAGGGGAAGAATTTCTCTGTGTCTTACTTAACAACACTCCTGCTAATAGGTCCCAGGTTGATGTTTGCTTTTTTTTTGCAACAGTGTTACACTGTTGACTCTCATTTAGCTTATGACCCACTATGACCCCCAGAGCCCTTTCTGCAGTACTCTTTCCTAGCCAGTCATTTCCTATTTTGTGTATGTGCAATTTATTGTTCCTTCCTAAGTGGAGTACTTTGCATTTGTCCTTACTGAATTTCAATATATTTACTTCAGACCACTTCTCCAGTTTGTCCTGATCATTTTGAATTTTAATCCTACCTCCAAAGCACTTGCAACCCCTCCCAGCTTGGTATCGTCCACAAACTTTATAAATGTAATCTTTATGCCATTATATAAAATCACTGATGAAAATATTGAATGGAACCAGACCCAGAACTGATCTCTGCAGGACCCCCCTTGATATGCCCTTCTAGCTTGACTGTGGCCACTGACAACTTCTTTCTAGGAATGGTTTTCCAACCAGTTATACATCCACCTTACAGTAGCTTCATCTAGGTTGTGTGATATTTCTCATTAACAAAGGAGGAAAATACAAGACAGTATAAAAGTCAAAACATACCACACATCTAAACACTTCCTCCCTATCCACCAGAATTGCATACTAAATGTAAAGCGTATGCCACCTTAGAACTACATTTGTAGAAATGGCATTATTAGGTTCCATACCAATTGTGTCTAACTGATTTCTATATCAAATTTATTCAGTCCTGAAAACTCACCCTGAACTCTGGAAGTCAAGCTGGATTCTTTATGGAGTGCTCATCACCAGCCAGAAGAGGCTCAGCAACAATTTCCACTCCCCTTCACGTATGCAATCTTATTATCCTTAAATGGATTTGCACAGGGGTCATTGAGGGCATACAATTGAGTTACACTTGTGTATCTGAAGGCAGGAATTGACTCAGAAAATCAAATATGGAAAGCAATGACTCCACAATGCCATTTTTACAAAAAGTCATCTTTTAGGGTAGACTCACACTTTAAAACCTCTTTCCCCAAAAAGATAAAGGTAGTACCCTGATCATGAAAATAAACAGCTCAACAAAAGTTTCAGTTTAAAAATTAAAAGCAGTTTTGTACTAAGTGTAAGAAACAACGAGAAGAAAAACACTTTGGAAAATGTTAATAAAATTCTTCGGGGGATTTTTGTTTTGGTTTGTTTGACTGATTTGTTTTTAAGTATCAGTGGACCAGGCTGAAATGTATTACTTATTTTAAAACTCAGTTCAGATTTTTTTTTATTGTGAACTCATGAACAGGAGAGTGTGCAATAGATAATAGGAGTGTCATATATAAAAGACAAGAGGTAATTGTCCTGCTCTGCTCAGCACTGGTGAGGCCTCAGTTGGAGTACTACATTCAGTTTTGGCACTTTAAGATGTGGAGAAACTGAAGACAATCCAGAAAAGAACAACAAAAATGATAAAAGATTTAGAGCAACCTGATCTCTAAGGAAAGGATAAAAAAACTGGGCAGGTTTAGTCTCGAGAAAAGATGACTGCGACAGGACCTGGCAACAGTCTCAAATATGTTAATGGCTGTTTTAAAAAGGATGGTGATTAATTGTTCTTCATGGCCATGAAGGTAGGACAAGTAGTACGGTGGAGTCACATCTTACTTGCAGGGGTTAGGTTCCAAGGTCCCTGCGTAAGATCAAAATCGTGTATAGTCGGGTATAGCTCATCACCAGGCTCGCTCAGACCGCTGCCAGTCAGGGGTTCCATTCACTCAGCCGGCGGTGGGCTGAGTGGCTCAATCCACTGCCGGTCTGGGGTTCTGGCCACCGGCCCTGCTCAGCCTCCTGCCAGCTGAGTGAACGGAACCCCAGAATGGCAGTGGGCTGAGCGGGGCCGGTGGCTGGGACGCCAGACCAGCAGCGGACTGAGCCGCTCAGCCTGTCGCCGGCCCTGCTCAACCTGATGCTGGTCTGGGGCCCCATTCACTCAGCTGGCAGGAGGCTGAGCAGGGCTGGCGGCCAGGATCCCAGAACGGCAGCGGACTGAGCTGCTCAGCCTGCCGCCAGTCCTGCTCAGCCCACTGACAGTCTGGGGTTCTGGCTGCCGGCCCTTTGCCAGTCGGGGTCCCAGCCACTGGCCCCACTTAGCCTCCTGTCAGCCTGCGTGAATGGAACCCCAGGCCAGCAGCAAAAAAATAAATCTAACTGTAAGAATAGCTAAGCATTGGAACAGGCTTCCAAGGGAGGTTGTGGAATCCATCATTGGAGATTGTTAAGAACAGGTTAGACAAATATCTGTCAGGCATGGTGTAGGTTTACTTGATGCTGCCTTAGCATGGAGTGGGATGGACTGAATGATCTCTCAAGGTCCCCTCTAGCCTTACATTTCTGAGTTTATGATCAACAGGGTCTCCTTAATTTTAACTGTACTAAATGGTGCTGGAAACAAAGATTTACATATGAAAGACTGTGACCTAACTTTATGGTAACAAATACGTCAAACAGGAAATAGAGGCTCTCTGCAAAGATTAAATGGCCTCCAAGTTAACTTTGAAAGAGGCCACAGGTTTCTTATTCTGCACCTGATTTGGCCATCCCACTTTAGTCTGCTCATTTCATGGGCATCTGTCAACTCTTCAGTTTCAGAAATTACTGTAACAACTAATTGCATAATTGAGTTCATAACGCTGAGATTATAGTCATCATCTGTCCTAGCTACAGGAGGCAGCTCTTTACATTTAATATGTATGTCTAATATCAGCTCTCCTGAAAAAAAAAAAAAAAAAAAAAATCTATTAAATCACAGATGACTGTCAAGGAGGCGGCTCAGCTGACTGCTGGTTAGTGGTATGAGACAGACCTAGACTACGATCTTTAAACTACATTCAGTAATGAGACACTGGCTCCTCATTTTCCATTTAAAATAACTGAACAATATAAAATTATAAAAACACACCTTTTACACAGTCATGAACTGAAATAATTTGCTTGCGCTTCATTGTTCGTAGTTTTAATATTTTCTATATTAAGAAAGACAAGTCTCTTATTTTTTATATGAATAAAATAGATACCTGTTTATTAGGGATTCTCCTGTTGTCTTATGATAGAACACTGGAATCGGAACACCCCAACTCTTCTGTCTTGAGATGCACCAGTATGTCCTTCTGTCCAGCATTTCTAGCATTCTATTCACTGCTGATGCAGGAATAAATTTCACTTTTTTTAACAATTCCTATGAAATAACCACAACTACATTTATTCAGAGTTGGAGAGAATTCAGAATTTAACAAAAAGAAAGATACTATTTATTCTCTCAGGGCACAAAAAGCTACTGGCAGAAATCCTCACATATTGATATAATATGCTTCAAAGTGATCTCATGGATATCACCACCACCACTCACTTATTTTCTGCTTAAATCTACCTATCTGAACTACTTACTTGACCCCTGCTACCAAGCACCTTACAATCTTTAATTTATCCTCACAAGCTCTCTATTATTCCAGTTTTACAGATAGGGAACGGCGGCTGTAACTATGTCTTCACTACCCGCCAGATTGACGGGTAGCAATCTATCAAGTCTCGTTTAGATGCAAGAAATCGATCCCCAAAGGTGCTCCCTGTCAACTCCGGGGCTCCAGCTTGCTGAGAGGCGCAACTGGAGTCAACACGGGAGCCCACTGCCGCCATGAGGATGTCAGGTAAGTCGATTTAAGATGCACAGACTTACGCAACTTCAGCTATGTGAATAACGTAGCTGAAGTCTGTGCATCTTAGATCGACCCCTCCCCCGCACTAGTGTACACCAGGCCATCGAGAGGTTAAGTGATTGCAAAGGTCATACAGGAATCTGGGCTTGAGTGGAGATATTAAAGTCAGCTCTCCCAACCACTGGAACCTTTCTTCTTCGGAGTCTTAAATGGGAAAGGGCGTAAATGCAGAATTAGTCTAAAGTTGGTGGCAAATAAATGAAAATGAAATGGTTGGTAATTTCTAAACAAATTGTTAATAAGACTGTGATTACAAACACTTTGCAGCTGATAGCAAACACTAAGGGAGGAAAGCGTACTTTTGAAGTGGAATGTACACGTTATGCAAAAACCCCATATAATTGTAATGTCCTTTACACTCCCTCAAATAGCAAACTATGTAACAAAGTGTAGTACCTGGGCTGTACCCTTGATATTTGCTGTGTTTACAAACCACTGTTTGCTTGCACGAACAATCACTGGTTTCTTAGTCCTCCAATCATATGGGTAGCTATGTACACATTTCTCCTCTTTTAATAAACTCTTTGCTGCTTGAAGCATCTGAATGACTATTGAGAGTGAAAATTAAGAGTTAGAGGTAATAAGAAATCAGATTAAACACAACACTACTGCTGCTACTAACCCACTTCTTTCCTTTCCCCAAAGGCCAATTCCCATCCTCCGAATAACAGGAAGTGCCAATATTTTGTCCACTGTAAGATGTGTTTGGTTTACAGGAGCCTTTGAAATATTTGACAGAATATTGACTAACAGAACATGAGATACTAACCAGTTTCATTTCCTTCTTCTAGAACAGCCTTGTTTTGAAGCTCAGGACCTGCAGCTTCTGTAAAAAATCCACCTTCATCCACCAGGCAATCCTAAAAACAAGAATATTTTTTTAGTAATGTCAAAATATCAAGGGACTATTTTATTCTGATTATTTTACAAGAATCTGAAATTATGAGATAAAATTGCAGTATAATATACCATACATCTGAAGCAGGCTGAGAAATAAGGTGTCACTTTTAATAATCAAAGATAATTATGATGTAACAACCCAGAAATTTGCCAATATGCCACTGAGCCTGAAACCTCAGCACAAGATGAACTCCACTGAGTTTGTGAGGATACAGCATTCGTGTTATTACACCAAGTCAAAGAGTATTATTCCATTTAATTCTTAACAGATAATAACTACAAGCAAAAGAGAAATAATGTCAAGGAAAAAAATTTTAAAGTACAAGTCTCAGCTTTAAAACACTATATTAATACTTTCTGCCAGAGCTCCTAAAGCACACAGATATTGCAAATTGATTACGGGGATCACTTCATCTATCGCTGAAAGTGTAACAGCCACTTCTGAGGAGAATGGTGTCAGCTTTTATACAGAGCAGAACACTAGCTCAACAGAGAAGGCAAAAAATACTTTATCCATTTGAATCTACAGGGGAAGGCAGACAATTTCCCACATTGGAAATTTAGCCCCAGTTTTACAAGAAGTGAGGTGAAACATTTTTGGCAACAAGCTGCAAAAAATCTCACTTTTACGCTTAATCCAAATCACTGTCACCTTCCACGGAACAGTACTCCATAACAGCATGCAGCATTAGTTCAGCACTGATTAAAAGTGAACAGCACCACCTAATCAACTATCAACATCGCTATACACAGAATGGTCCAGATAGGGTGCTAGACTGTACAATACAAGAGCTGAGTTCTATTCCCAGTGCTGCCACTAGTTTGCTGCATGAGCAATGGCAAATCACTGAGTCACTCTTTGTCTCAGTTTCCCCTCTGTAAAACGTAAACCACTTTGAGATGTATTTAAGCAAATACTCTTGTCACCATCTTCTAGATTTTCCTTGGACAGCTCCAATCACTAACTCCTTTATTCACACAAATTCCTTTATTCAAAAGCTGATCAAATTACACTCTGATGATCTCACAGCAAGAACAAAAAAATCAAGCCAACAGTAATCTAGAATATTAAAAGGGAAAATTTACATATTATAGAACTGTAATTAATTATTTGGCTGGTAAGCTATTTTTTCTTTTAAGCAATTCCCATGAAAGAGGATGAATTTATTTCTTCACTAACACTTGTTACATTTATAGAGAATCTTTGCTCCTCCCCAAGAATCTCTCATAGACCTCAAAGCTCATTGGGAGATACCAAAAACAATTACCTATATTACTGGTGGTGTGGCAAACTGAGGCACAAAAAGTTCCAATTTGCAACTGACCTCTCTGTATTTATAAATTTATCTTCTCCAAGAAGGAATATTCCATTCCACTGCTACACTGCCAAGTTTAGGCAACAATTGGCTGAAAAGCAGAACCATTTTTACTACTTATGTATTTAGAATCCAAGCCTTTGCTCTTCCAAAGGCAATACTGTTTACAATAGGTCTCCAGGTTAATCAGTGACATTGAGGTGGTTACATACAGGCATCAAAACAATTTTAAATGTCATGCAAAATGTGTAAGTTATGTGACACTTAACATTTTAGTGGTGTGTGACCAAAAATATACAGGTTAAAAACAAGGAAAAAAAACACAAGCAAACAGAAGTACCATGGGCAGCTGGTGATGGGAAGCTACACTGTAATCCTCCATACCATGAGCTGGGGCTGTGTGAACTAAACCTGTTCCTTTTGCCATGGTCACATGATTTGCTGGCAAGAAAGGGGACTCTCTGCCAGGAATTGTGGGATGCGCACAAGAACCATTTTCCAAATCAACACCTGAAGCAAAAAGAAATGGGATATTCAACAATTTATGAGCCCAGCTTGTGTTTTCCAAAATTAGTCATAGAACAAAAAATTAGAATTCATAAACAAAAATGCAAATATCCATACTCTGATTCAGTTTTTCCTATCCACCCTCCAGAGTACTGGGCTTCCCTCTCTCCCCATTTGTGCCACTCCTACACAGACACACCCCATCCACCCGGGAGAATATTGTTTTTTTCTGGAGTAGCAATTGCCTGGCTCAGAAGTAGCTGAGCTATAAAAGGCACTCTTATCCTACAGGTACTAAGTGCATTCTTATCTGTTTCCATCATAGATCTCAATGTACTAAGACCCAATATTGAACCCTAGTATCCAGGATGGCAGTATACTATACTGTGATCTAGGGGTCTGAAGGCCAGCCTGGAGACAATAGACCCAAAATCTATCCCCAGCTTTGCTTCTAACTTCCCATTTGACCATATTTATTTATATTTACACTCTATCTTTAAGAAGTTATAAAACAAAGGCTCTCATCTCAAGCACCAGAAAACTAACCATTGCAAAGTACAGTGACATTAAATATCTAATATCTTCCCCCAAACAAGGCAATAAAAATAAACCAGAGATCAAATTCAAAAAATATTTCAACACCTTCCCAAATGCAAAACCTTACTGCATCTCGCTCTGCCCACAAGCCTGGATCAACAGATTCAGGACTAAAATGGACAAGGATAGATCTTAAAGGTAAACAAATTTGGGCTATTTCAAACTGTGGAGGAAGGAGGCGAGAAATTGGTTCCAAAATTGAGACTCAGTGCTTGCAATTTAGCTCTCATTTCAGTTACTGCAGATCATCTGTAAATCATAGTGACTTGAGCAGATAGAGCCAGAGAAGATGACATCTAGGGCCACTTTGTTGATCACTGAGAATGAGATTATAAAGTCCTGCCAAACCATACCTCCTGTTTGAGGAATGGATAACTCACATCCCTCAGGAAATGATCAGGTTCCATTAATCACTGAGAACAGGCCATATAAAAAAATTCTTCACTCCCTCAGGAAAGGCACTCCGCCACTTCTAATCAGAGGTTAGTAAGGATAGGTCCATCACATGGGTGAAATGTCCAACTGACACCCACAATCCCAACTCAGGACAACTGCACAGCCAGCAATCACCTAGGACTGTTTAACTGTCCTCACGGTGATCACGAATTCCTGAGCTAACTCAGAATAGTCAATTACTTGGATGTTAACAACATAGAGCTTTGTCAGCCTTAGCACCTCTAATGCCTCCACAGTGAGGAATTTCAACAGCTCACATGAGGATTTTGCAGTGAAGCAGGCAATCAATACACCAGCACCAGACCCATGTTAACTTCATTTGGGACTCTCATACAAGATCAACACAGCACATTTGTACCAATTTGGGGTTAGGAATCCACCTGAATTTCAGGATAGATGCAAAAGAGCACCACCAAGGTTCACTGCATTTCTAGTCCACTCCATCTGCTATGCTCTATATTCTGTATATAATTAGCCTCCAACTTCTTATTTCCATTTTACAAACAGGATAACTTCTGTAAAGCACTTTGAAATATATGGTTGAAAAATTACTACCATCACCAAGTCACTGAATTCACCATGCTGAATCTTGGATATATTTTGATTACTATTCTTCAGATTATTTTTAGCCAAAATTATTATAAATACATGTGCAAAGTGTAGCTAATGAAACACAAAGATAAAATATTAATGTGAAAATAGTGTAACAAATGCCTATAACATACTACTCTACAAATTAACATTCAGCGTATATTTAAACTCTTACCTTTACATGTTGAAATAACTTCAAATTGTGTGTCCAAGATGGCAGCTGTAGACTCAACTCTATTTGCTCCCAGAATGTAACATTCACCAGTATTTGCACATTTTACAATGGAATAGCTACAAGACAAATGTATTAAATTAGAAAAAAAAAAAATCAATATTAGCAAACATTATAGTACTAAACTTTACTTTTTAAATTTTTTAGATGTTTACTGCTTTTAAACAATCTGAAAATGTGATTTTAACTACAAAAATCCTACAACTGTTTTACATTCAAAGCTCCAAATGATTTCAATAGAACGAATGCAAAAGCAGGCCCTAAAGTTACAATAACTTTAGAGAACTAAAAATAACACAGAATAATTAACTTTTTCCCATCTTTTTTTTTTAAAAAAAGTCTGAGATTAAGTTATCTAAAAAATTAAAAATGCCAACAAACAAACCTAAGATGCCTACTACTTCAGCCTTGCTATTAAGAGCACTGCAAATCTGCTAATAGATATTGATACTGATGGAAGCAGATTCATAAAGTTAAATAAGTTAAATACATACTCTGAATCTGGCATATAACAAATAGCTTGATTGGCAGGAATAGTCCAGGGCTGGGTGGTCCAGATTAGCAAACTAACATTTGAAGATCCAGCTACAGATGCAAATTAACAAATATGTTATTTGTCATAAAATCCAAAGATATCAGATTCTTAACAAGAACTAAATATTACAAATCATACCTATCACAGAGGCCAGCTTAGGAGGCGATTTCAACAAGGGGAATTTGATATATACAGAACGACTGACATGCTGCTGATTGTATTCAAGTTCAGCTTCAGCCAAGGCTGTACTGCGTGAAGATCAAATATGGGTTAAACCACATTAACATGAAAATGTATTGCTGTCTCTGCTTATATTTTAGAGATAAAATGGTAAGTTGATTCTTACTTTGCTGAAGGAGACCAAAAGACCGGTTTATAGTCCTGATAAATGTAACCCTAAAGGGGAAAAACACAGAGTTAACTGGATTAAAACTACATTGCAACTTAAATAATATAAGGACTTTGTTAAATGACATACTAGCATACCTTGTCATACATTTTGTGGAAGATACTCAGTTGTTTTGCCTCATACTTCTTATCAAATGTGTGGTAGCAATTAGCCCAATCTGCCATTATACCCCAGCGAACGAAGGCAGCTTTCTGTTTCTCAATTGCCCTTTCTGCAAATTCTTTTGCTAAAAAGGAAAAATAATTTTTTTAAATGATGTACTTTTAAAATTTGCATGATCACTTTAGTTTTAGAAAATGTTAATGGCTTACTTGTTAGAGAAAGGTTAACCTCATCTGGGAACAAATTAATTATAAAAATGAACTAATTGATTTATATAACAACTACTGTAAGCCTCAAAACACTTTATTCACATGAGTAGTCCCATCAAAGTGAAAGGCAGGGTTTGACAAAGCCAATCACCTACAGGAATTTTTTTCATAAAAGCCATTCATTTGAATAGAATGCAAACTTTAATTTTAAAAGAAAAAATATTCTAACCCTTATAGTTATGAAGACAACTTTCCGAATGTAAAATGAACGTAAACTGATGAACTGTTGTAGTGCCTCTCCTGCTATTCCTAGCTTTGCAAAGCAGCAAGCAGCTGCCTGAAATTAAGAGCAGTTGGATTAAAATGCTGCTATTCTGAACTAGAGCTGGTTAAACTGTAAATAATTTTACAAATTAATTTTGATTGTTTTTAATTGCATAAGTTTTCACATTCCTCCCCGCCCCCATTATTTGACAAGTTCTATTCAGAACCCTGAAGACAGAAGTGATGTGGTCTAGAATCATGAACGTCATGCTCCACCCTACTGGGAGAAGTTATGAACTGTAGGGGATGGAGTGGTGGCGGTGGGACAGGAACAGATACAAGTAGGGAGAGTCAAAAACAATAACAAAATACAGCAGGGCTGGGGCAGAGAGCTGTGCCCTGGCAGCAATCAGGAAGTTTTGAAAAGGGAAGATCATCCTCTACTCCAGAAGCTACAGTGGAGTAAAGTTTAAAATGTATCACACATCTACTGACCAGAGGCTAATAAGAAAGATACAGGCTCCAGTATATTCCAGGAATTGAACCCTGGGTGAAAACTCACTGCATTAATGGTTAGCTGAGGTTCACAAATTAACACTGCTCCTGAATATCTATCACCTACTAGCCAAAGTTTGACATGAATGGTGTTATGTAAGGGATTTTGTGCTCTCCTCAAGGGGAATAATCATGAATAAGAGTTGTAGGAATAGGCTCTACACACACACAGGAATTATTTTATTCAACCCTAAAATGCAGTTCCTCTGGAGTAGGCACAGTGGAACCCCGCAATACTGCGCCTCACAATAGCACGAATCCGCTTATAATGCGGGGCGCGCGGGGTTCCCGACGGCGGCAGCGGGCGGTGCTTTGATGTAGCGCAACCCCGCAATACCGTGACCCCACGTTTACCGCAGTCGGTATTTTTGGACCCCGATCGTGGTGATATTGTGGGGTTCCTCTGTATATGGTAGCTAACCAAGATACAAGTCAAGTGTATAAAAGCACCATACAAAGGCAGAGAAAAGCCATCCACTTTTCTAATATAGCTAAATCCAAAACAATCTCTCCATGTATCACATTTTAAAAAGCATTACTTTAAACCACCACCACTATCAGAGTAGCATAATCAACATGGGTTTGAATATTATGCCTTTTTAAAATTTAAATTAGAAGCCAACTTGGAAAGAAATTTCATTGCATTTGTGACTTAAAAGTGTCTGAATTATTATCCCAAATACACCTAATAATAACTATAAGATGTTATTGGAGAAAGCAATTAAGCTCAAAGCAAGTGAATGATATATCATGTTTTCCATAACTGCTTTGCCAGTGCATACAGACTATAGTTTGCAAAGACAACTTTCTCAAGAAATATGAAATTACATCATCACATAAGCTACATAGTCTAAAGCAGCGGTATCTAATAGAAATTCGATGCTAGCCATACTTGTGGTTTTGAATTTTTCTTATTACAAAAAAGTCATATGCATTAGCCACAATTCAATAGCCTACTAGCCACATGTGGCTAGTGGTGAATGTATTGGATGCCGCTAGTCTAAAGGGCACATGGACTATCATTGCCAGTCATTCCACTGCATGACAAAACCATTACCAATAAACCAGCTACAACACATAATCAGACCACTTTCCATCTAATCAATAATAAACTCTCAGAAGGCACCACCTACACCATTTTCCAATATTACACATGGTGGGGGGATAAAACACATTTGTGTTTTCATAGATTCCAGAGCCAGACAGGACCATTGTAATCTAATCTGACCTTCTGTATAGCACAGGCCACAGGCTTTCCCCAAAATAATTTCTAGAGGATATTTTTTAGAAAAACATCACATCTTGATTTTAAAATTGTCAGTGATGGAGATTTCACTGAAATATTTGGCAAAATGTTCCAATGGTTAATTGCTTTCATTATTATACATGTACACCTTATTTCCAATCTGAATCTGTCTAGCTTCAACTTCCAGCAATTGGATCACATCATTCCTTTCTCTGCTAAAGAGAAACACCAATTATTAAATATTTGTTTTCTATGCAAATATTGATAGACTATAATTAAGTCACCCTTTAACTTTCTCCTTGTTAAGCGAAACAGATTGAGCAATTTGAGTTATCCCTAGAACGCTTTCTTCTCCTAATCCTTTAATCACTCATGCCTCTTCTCTGAGCCCTTTCCAAATTTATCAATATTCTTCTTGAATCGTGGGCACCGGAACTGGACAGGAGCAGTCCCACTAGTGACAAAGACAGAGGTAAAATAATCTCTCTACTCCTATTGAAGATTTGCCCGTTTATGTATCTGTCACAAAGTGAAATTTTTTTGTCATGTTTTTCTCAAGTCTGTGCGCGTGCCTTGGTTTCCCCTATGTACTGCATTGTTACCTAGAGAAGGGACTGTTTGCTCTCAGAACAAGCTAAAACAGGTGTGAATGGTGTCTGTGGCCCTAGGTCTCATATCAACGGAGCTCTTGAGAAAATAATGGCAGATTCAGACTAGACATAGATACCTAGCAACCAAGGACCCAAAGAGATAGACTTCCCCGCCTCTCCGCACCATGCAGAGCTGCGTCTCCCCAGCTCAGGGGCAAAAGACTGGGAGAAAGAGGTTGTGTGAAGTAGAAGTTAGATGTTGGCTGGGGGAAGCAGTTATGGGGCACCTGGGAGTCTCACAAAGGAGACTGGATAGATGGAGAGACAGAGATTGAATAACTTGGGTTCACTACAGCTTGGCTGGGATCTGGGCTACCTGGAACAGACTATGCTTTAACTTTCATTTTTCTATGCTAACCTAAAGACTTTCTATGCTTTCCTCCATTTGACTAATAAACCCTTCTGTTTTGACAACACTGTATAAATGGCACTGCAGATGCCAGAACAGATATGTTAATCCACACAGAATGCACAAGTCTCCTTCAGGAGTCTGCCTCAGGGGGACTCACTGAACAGAGCTCACCATCTGAATCAGGAATGCTGATGGCTCAGAGGTCCAGCCTAAGAAGTGATGACTTATCCTGGAGGAAGAGTGAGACCCCAGACGCCTAGAGACTGTTCCAAAACTGAGGCCGTAGAACCAATCCTGTGGATCTATGACAGCACCCCAGGATCACATTAGTTCTTTTGGCCACAGAATCACAATGGATCCTCATGTGCAGCTGATTATCCATCACAACCCCCAAGCCTTTTCCAGAGTCACTGCTTCCCAACTAGAGTCCCCCATCCTGTAGGTACATTCTACATTGTTCTAGATGTATACATTTAGCCATGTTAAAATGCATATTGTTTGCTTGCACCCAGTTTACCAAGCAATCCAGATTTCTCTGAACCAGTGACCTGGCTTCTCCATGAATTATCATTGCCCCAATTTTTGTGTAATCTGAAAACTTTATCAGTTATGATTTTGTGTTTTCTTCAAGGTTATTAATAAAATGTCAGGACCAAGAACCAATCTGCGCTACCCCACTGGAAACACACCCATTCAATGACGGATTACCCAAGTTCCTGATTCTCATAATGATCTAGATTAGTCCAAAAACCTTAGGGGAAAAAATGGTCTTCTTTTCAAAGATACTTTTCTTTTGTAGGTTCAGCGACTCAGCCTCAATAAAAATTTGATACAATACTAATTTCATGTTACAGAACTGAACTACATTAGAGTCCAGACGTACATGTCCTTTAATTTCCTCTTTCCATCTATGGTTATTACAACATATAATGGGTTCATACAAACTTGTACTTGATGAACCCACTTTACAAAGTTCATCCTCCTTGCAAGCTAACTCTATGTAGTTTGCAGATCAAGTATCATCTAATAACCAAGATGTTCCTAACAAATTTCAATGTACTGAAACTAAAATGAAAACATGCAAAAGGTAGCAAAATAATATTCCACAAAAGACTCAAACACAACTTTAAAAATACAATTATTTAAAGACATAAATGCTTCTAGGAAAATTTTGCAAAGGACAGTTTACCTCTCTGTCTAATCTCCATCGGTGAAAGATTTTGAGTTTCTTTGAGTTCTGACAATGCTTTCAATTCAATGGGCAACCCATGACAATCCCAGCCTGGTACATAGTGCACTTTATAACCTCTCATCATATGGAACCGATTAGCAATGTCTTTCAAAATCTGGAAAAATGTTAAGCCAAATGTTATTTTTGATGTAATTGTCATTACCATCCTCATTCCCCTACATATTAGCATGATACATCTGTATGTTACTTTATATCTTACAGATTTTGGTGAACTCTGAAAAACCCAAGCACAATCAGGAGTGTTAATTAAGTTTCAGCCTTCACATTTGTGTTTCTTATTGTATGTTATTGTACTTTCTAATAGCACATCATTAGAACCTCTTGATCAACAGGCAACCAAATTTTGCACAACTGAAGGCCACAGTTTGCAACTAGGCAGGGGCCTGAGGGTTACATTAAGTTATAACAAAGTAGAATTATCATTTTATTATGGTAACATACTTATGAAGTCACTATGCACATAATACTCAAGCTATGCATCTAGCACAAGGGTGGGCAAACTTTTTGGCCCGAGGGCCACATTGGGTTTTAAAATTGTGCGGAGGGCCGGGTAGCCTGGCCCCACCCCCTATCTGCGCCCTGACTGCCCCCCTCAGAACTCCCAACCCATCAAACCCCCTGGTTCCTTGTCCCCTGATCGTCCCCTCCGAAGATCCCCCAACTGTAACTACCTCCCTGGGATCCCACCCCATCTAAGCCCCCCTGCTCTTTGTTCCCTGACTGTCCCCCACACCCCAGACCCCACCCCACTCCTAACCCCCCTCCAGGAACCCACCCCCCTATCTAAGCCCCCCTCTTTGTTCCCTGACTGTCCCCCCCCCAGGCCACACCCCTAACCACCACCCCTGGGAACCCACCCACTATCTAAGTCCCTCTGCTCTTTGTTCCCTGACCCACACACCCTAACCACCACCCCCGGACCACATGCCCTATCTAAGCTCCCCTGCTCTTTGTTCCCTGACTGTCCCCTCCCGAGACCACCCCCAACCCTAACCACCACCCTGGGGACCCCACCACCTAAGCCCTCTCTTCTCCCCCCTAAAGCCCCCCCTCGCTTACCTTGCTCAGCCGGGCGCTGGGCCCCATGGCTGGCGGTGGTGCTGGGGCCAGCCCGGGAGCGCAGGACTCCATGGCTGGCGGTGGTGCCGGCGCCCCGGCCCCCAGTGCCCCGGCTCTGGAGTGCGGGGCCCCGCGGTGGGCGATGCTCAGCCTGCCCCGGCGCCCCAGCTCAGGAGCGCAGGGCTCCCCTGCGGGCGGCACTCAGCCCGCCCCCGGCATCGGAGCGCAGGGCCCATGGCAGGTGGCGCTCGGCCCAGCCCCTGCCGAGCTCACGGGCCGGATAGAAATGGCTGGTGGGCCACATATGGCCCGCGGGCTGCAGTTTGCCCACCCCTGATCTAGCAGTTTTTTGGGCTGAAGGAGAAACTGGATTTACTTTGACAGAATGAAAATAAGTTTGTCATCTGAACACCAATGTGAAACTATAAAGTACCACACAAAGCCATTTGTCATTTTCATTGTTACTGTATACGCTTACCCATTAAACAGAAATGAAGGGCCCTATCCTATGAAGTAGTGAATGTTCTCAATTTGCATTTACTTCAGTGTGAATTGAGAGTGCACTGCACCCTGAAGAAGGCATATAATACCTTAAATATATTACTCTTATACTTACTTTATTTAATGCGTGACCAACATGAGGGTCTCCATTGGCATAGGGTGGCCCATCGTGAAGACAAAATTCATTCTTTGTGTTCCTTTGTCTTTGCCATGAATATAGTTCTGAAAAACCACATTTCTGTACAGACAATATGAAACCATTTAATTCATTACATATTTGCATTTTAGTACGTCAACTTTTTTTTCATTTTAACATCATTCCAACAGTCAAAAAACTAAGGGGCAGAATTGCTCCAACTTCTCAAGTGAAGACTCTGTTCTCTGAGGTTTAATATCTTGTAAATTATTTGCCAACCTCCACTAGCAGGCTAACAATATTGTTCCTGTTTTCTTAGATTAAACAGATCACTTATTTGGCCAAATTTGTTCTTGGTATAACTCCACTGAAATCAAAATAACACCTGGGAGACATTTGGCTCATGTTTAATATTCATCAAGCATTATAAACCAAAATTTTCTGTCGTCTTCGACCACTAACTCAAAATGCACCAAACTCACGGAGAGACATATTTATAGGAAGCTCTTGAAAATGCACGTTTTAAGAGGTTCTCAAATGTTTTTTTTCCTGAGGCCCCCACCAACATGCAATTAAAAACTCCAGGGCCTATCTGAGCCACAACGACTGTTTTTCTGCATATAAAAGCCAGAGCCAGTATTCAGGGACAGCAAGCAGGAAAACTGTGGGGGCCCCATGCCACAGAGAGCCCCGCAATGCTAAGTTGTCCAGGCTTTGGCTTTTGTCCCAGATGGTGGAGCTCAGGGTCTCAATCGTCATGGTGAGGCTTTGGCTTTCTGCTCTGAGCCCCAGCGAGTCTAATGCCAGCCCTGCTTGGTGGACCCCCTAAAATCTGCTTGTGGCACCCCCAGGCTGAGAACTGGTGCGTTAAACAACTGCAATTTGACATCACCTTGTTTTATCATTTGCTCTGTAAGTATTGGGCTGCTCTAGTGAACAATGATAAAACTCATCTTCTCGCCGGGCTATTACTCCGGTCTCCTACTAGTGACAGGTTTTAACGCGCGCGTTAGATTGCATACGGGTGGGGCTGCGTGACACGGGTCACTCCCACTCCAGGGCTAAGCCGGACTCATTAGAAACCGCTCGCTGCGACAAGAGGGAGCAACAGAAATCCCCCTGGCCCCACAGTCCAACATGGGGGGGGGGTGGTTGGGGGGTTCACGGCACGCGGATGAGCGGTGCTGAGCAGGACAGCTGCCCGCCACGCCCTGCGCGCGGTACCTGCTGTATCTCCACCTCGGCCTCGGGCTGCAGCCTGCCCGGCAGCTGGGCGGGGAAGCGGCTGCGAGGTAGCAGCACCGTCTCCCGGTACTTGGCGTCCGCGCGGCTCTCCGGGCTCGGCTGCCCGCTGTTAGCCCCGGAGGCTGCCGAGCGCGCCCGGCCCCACGCGGCCCCCGCCGGGGCCCCACGCCTGGCGAACGAGGGCGCCCTGCGAACCCACAGCATCCTCGCGGCCTCCCCGGCTCTCGCCGCGCGCTCCGGCGGCGCTTCCGGCTCGGCTACGGAGAGCGGCGAGGGCGTTACGGACCGCGGGGAGGGACACGCCGCCTCGAAAGGCGTTTCTCTCTCTCCCGCCTGTGGAGTGGGAAGGGCTGGAATGTTGGCGTCGCCGGCGATGTGCCCGTGAAATCATCCCGGCCTGTCCTGTGGGTGGGTCAGCTGCACGTGCTGCGTTACCGCCAGTGCATACACAGGCAGCGTCCAGAAACGGCACCGACCACGTGCGCTTTAAGCGCCTAAATCCCCCAGTGCTTCCCTCACACGCACACCCCCTAGGAGCGCCTTAGCTGCTCCATAGGTTGGCATAACACCCCGTTCACGAGCATTACACGTCTGTCCTTAATGCTCTTTAGAAGCAGGGCATGGGGGAGGTGTTCTGGCCGGGAACCGGGGGACTGATGGTTTGGTTTGTTGGGGAGGGGAGGGTCGGCAGCCTAGGCAGGGCGGGGCAGGCAGGCCTTTCCGTGCACTTTTATGTGCTGACCTGACATCCATCATTTGCAGCGGGAGTTCGCTCTCCGAAAAACGTTCTCTGCTAAACCTATCTGCGAGGAAAGTTTTGACGTTTAAATGGCTCACGTGCAAATTTTCCTTTTCAAAAGTGGTCAGGGATACAAATCCCTTTCCAAAGTGCTTGCACTGTCAGACAGCTCTGCGGCTTGCTCGTCAGCTCCATGCCCTAATAACATCAGACCTAGAGATAGTCTCATCCTATAACCAGGGGTACTGGGACAATTTTTATAGTATAGGGTGCTGCTGATGGAAACCGGCTACAGTCTTTGGTACGGCAGCACCCCTGGTTCCTAGAGGCTATAGCTAGAACTGCATTTTTAATTACTATGGGAAACAAGTGAACTCTAGGACCCAGAAGGTTTTGGAGGAGTAGGAGGGTTACTGGGTGAAGAGGAAGGAGCAGGCAAGGTACTGCACAGAGGAAGTAGTCTGCTTTCGTTGCTGACAGTTGAGCCACAGGTATTGTATTCTTTATCCAGGGTCGGTGTTTCATATATACCAGTTACACAGATGTCAGCATGTGAAAGTTATAAACGGGGAGGAAAATGGGGACAGATGTTTAGCCTCCTTTGAAATTTCCAGGACAGGGAGGGCTTTTTGGCGGGAGAAAAGGAAAACTGTTGCTTGAAAGACGGAGATCTTTTCATTCACTGAGTTGTGTATCCACGTGTCTTGTGATTTTAAGGGGTTCTCCCTGTTCTAATCCTGTTTGCTAAAATAATCATAGAAATTAGAATAGTCAGTGCACATATGTAGAGATATTTTTAGTCAAGGATCCCCTCTGGAAAAGCACAAGAAATAATTCGATTGATAATTTCAATTGCTTTATTAGTCATTGCATTAGTATGTGGGGGCAAAGGAATTATTTTAAGGGGGAGTACCTTGCTGTTTAAAATAAAGGTAAAATTAGGTTACCGCAATTAAAAGTGATTAAAAAACTAAAATTCAACCTGAGATTTTTTCCTCAATCATCTTTTCATCCTTAAAATGCTCAATCATCTGGTTTATTATTGTAGAACTGCTCATGAGTGCAAGGTGTTGCTGATTTTTTAAAAAAATCATTTTAAAGGGATGGGAGAAAATTGAAAGAATTTATTTTGATAGTGGAGGAGCAACCCATCTATACGTTACATTGATTTTGGAAGCATAAAAGGAAAAAAAATTTTGTCTACTATCTTTAGCAGTGTTTCTTTAAACAAGTGCAGTTTATTGCTCCATTGGAGCAAAGCTGAAATGGATATTGCTGAGAATAAGGAAGAGGGGAAGAAAGTAAACCAGCCACACCCAGTGAAGTAGGATTTTTGTTCTTCCTTATAACACAACCAATTACTTTAGCAGGTACAACAAGAATGAGATGCATCTGAGCAGAATGGTGGTTTGCCACCCAGAAACCATATCTATAGATTTTTCAGAACTTTTACAAAATGTACAAATTTCACAAAATTAGGCTCTGATACTGCAAAAACACCATTATTAGCCCAATGAGACTATTCACAGAAGTAAAATTAAGCATGTGCATAGGAGTTGCCCAGGCTTTGGGTTTATGCCAGTGTGCCATCACCAGTTCGGCTGAAATGATATTAATACAGTGAGAGCCTTTGGCCTGGTCTGCACAGGCAAGTACACACATTTAACTGAAAGTGTATTTTTTACATCGATTCAGTTATATCAGTGCAAAACTTAAAGTGATTTGAACATCCCTGTTAAGCCTGTCATATGTTGCTTTATCTCCTGTCAGTAAATTTACGGATGCAAGCTAAACTGATATAAATGCTGTTTGAGCAACATTGATCCCAGGATATGTGAGACAAGGTGGATGAGGTAATATCTTTTACTGGATCAGCTTCTTGTTCTTTCCACCAACAACTTTCAGGCTTCACAGAGTTCTTCCTCAGATCTGGAAAAGGTAACCAAAGTGTCATATCTAAATACAAGCTGGGACAGACTGTTAAGCACAGGAAGTTAACAGGTGTTAGGGGAGGCCAATTAAAATGAAGTGGGCAATTAACTCCCTAGCAGTATTAGGACAAAGCTGGGTTAATAAGCTACAAAGGGCTAGTCTACTCTAGAAGCGCTACAGTGGCACTGCTATGGCCTATCTGGTGAAGATACTTTATGCCAACAGGAGAGAACTCTCCCATCAGCATGGTAAAACCATCTCCATGAGAGGTGGTAGCTACGTTGGTGGGAGAAGCTGTGTATGTGTGACACAGCGCTGTCCACTTGCATCACTTGGGGGTGGCTTATTCACACCCCAGAGCGACATAAGTTATATCAACTTAAGTGGTAGTGTGTACAAGCCCAGAATGTTGTAATGAGCCATAAAATCAGTGTCTCTGTTAAGACCATGGTTTTTAGTGTCCAGCAGAGTTATGAATTTCAGTTCCCATCTTTGCAAGGTGTTGTAAAGGTTTCCTTTGAAGAGGAGGGCTGAGAGTTTACATATGGAGTGATAGTTGTTTGCCTACAGGTGATGGTGTGTTTGTCTTTTATCGTTTTTCTGTGTGAGTTCATTTGAGAGCACAATGAGTGTCAGGTTTCACCAGTATAGCTGTTGCTGCACCGCTACTACAACACATGCACATCCTCCCAGCACACCTTTCAAGATCCATGGGTCCTACTCATGCCTATCACAACATGTGGTGTACCTCATCCAACTCAACAACTGCCCTAACAACTATGTGGGTGAATAAGTAATTCATAGCCACAATTCATCATGCGCCTAAGTCCTTTTATTCTGAAGAACCTAACTGTGCAAGACTGGTGCCATGGAACAAAATTATTCCTGACCCCAGTTGCTGATCATTTTCTTTGTTAATTTATTTTAGCTGTAAATTCATTCGTCAAATGTAGCTGCTATTCTTAGTAATGTAGATACCTAATCGGTGTTGTAAATGTTACTGAGTGACAAATGTTCTTATTAAAAAGCAATACAAACTAATTCAAACACAGTTCTTCCTCAAAGCTTTTCAGCAAGAATCCACTAGAGAGAGATTTAAAGAGAAAGGAAATCATTACCACTCTTCACTGTGCCTTCATTTCAGTATTTGGTGTATTTTGTCTTTCAAATGTACTATCTGTATAACTTTATGGCCCACTTCTGCAAGGTGCTACATGTGGCAACCCACACAGAGCCCCCTTAATTCAATGGAACTCCAAGATCACGGCCTCAGACTCTGAGCTCCTTGCAATTATCACTTTGTCTTCTTGTATGTTTTCCATAGCACTAGATGCAGTAAGAGAGCTCAGTGAATCACAGAATATCAGGGTTGGAAGGGACCGCAGGAGGTCATCTAGTCCAACCCCCTGCTCAAAGCAGGACCAGTCTCCAACTAAATCATCCTAGCCAGGGTTTTGTCAAGCCTGATCTTAAAAACCTCTAAAGAAGGAGATTCTATCACCTCCCTAGGTAAACCATTCCAGTGCTTAGCCACCCTCTCAGTGAAAAAGTTTTTCCTAATAGTCAATCTAAACCTCCCCCACTGCAACTTGAGACCATTATTTCTTGTTCTGTCATCTGCTACCACTCAGAACAGTCTAGATCCATCCTCTTTGTAACCCCCTTTCAGGTAGTTGAAAGCAGCTATCAAATCCCCACCTCATTCTTCTCTTCTGCAGACGAAACAATCCCAGTTCCCTAAGCCTCTCCTCCTAAGTCATGTGCTTCAGCCCCCTAATCATTTTTGTTGCCCTCCACTGGACTCTTTCCAATTTTTCCATATTCTGATAAGTTTAGGCTTTAACATAGTCATGTTCAAATTTAATTTTAAATACATTTCTTTAAAAATGTATGCTTAATTTAAAAAATTGATTTAAAAAAGTCAATTTTTATCTACCCTCTTTGACAAAACAAGGCAATCATTATAAATGTGCTTTCCAGCAAAGTATCGCAAAGCACTTTGCTGATTAATTAAACTTCACAACACCTCTCTGACGCATGTAAGTATTATTATTCATATGTTACAGATAAGGTAAATGATGCATAGGCAAATTAAATGATTTAATCAAGTTTATACAGGAAGTCAATAAATGATCCAGGAATAGAACTCAAGAATCCTAATTCCTACTCTTCCTGTGCTTTAACTATAAGAGCATACCTGATAATGTTCAAGCCAGAAGTAAAGGCCTGTAATCTGGTGTAATTTTGGCATTAATCAGGGTAATTTGCATGACTCTAGGTTTCAAAATGAGAATTGCAAGTTTAATGTTATAAGTAAAGTTATCAGACTATACTGGGTTGTTTCATTTTTTTTCATTTCTACATGGTATTTTATTGAAATCTATAAAACACCATGTACTAGACACTTAGCATTACTAGCCATTTCTGCTCAGGATACACCAAGATTTAGAGAGCCCAGAAAGTGAGAAGTATCCTTTTAGTGAAGCGAGGGGGTAGGAATATGTGCGTGGAGTGAGAGAAGGAGAGGAAAGAAAGAGAATAAGGGAGGGGAATGTGGAGAACATAGATGGGGAATAAAGAACAGGGAAATAGGGGCAGTGAGAAGTTGAGGGCAAAGAGGATGATTGGAGATAAAAGAAATGGGAGGGAGACTGGGGAACAGGGTAACTGTGGAGAGGCAAGGAGAGAGAGTGCAGGGAAATGGGAGGTTGCAGGAACAGGGAGGGAAGAAAGAGAAACAATGCTAGTTCCTGCAACCAACAAGCTAGGAGAGGGTAAATTCACCTACAAGACTCATCTAGAGAAGAGCTACTGCCTCTGCTTCACGATGCAATGCCTGTTTTGCAACCATGTCACATTGTAAACTACAAAAATTACTACCTTGCACTCTGTTAAGAAAGAACTACAGTCAGACCTTGGTTATCCAAAACTTTTATTATTTGAAGTGACCTCCTATCCCCAAACTTGTAATAATTTAATTGAAAAGTCTTCTTCTTACCCAGATTAATTCAGTATCACCTTTTCAGTCAGCTACCACAAAAGGTTTTACTTTTATATAAATAACTCTCCAAACTCTAGTCCCGGCATAACCTAACCTTCCCTTGAATGTTAATACATGAAACCTGTGATGTTTAGTTCTCATTCACAAGATCACTTTTTTGATTCTCTTCAGCACTTGATATGACTTCTTCTCCAACTGTGTTGATGCGCCTAATGGCCTCTGCATATTCTGTTGCGCACCGAGCTGGAACAATAGTCAGAAATGTGATGGCAGGTGGAGACCTGGGCATAGTGGAGAAGGTACTTATTTTGCTTCGTACTGATTTCATGTCTGTTAAGAACACGGAGTTAAAAACAGCCCAAGGCATTCTTTGGGAAGATCAGACAGCTCCCGCACAATTTGGGGGAGAGAGTGCTGCAACAGACTGACAAGATCCTGGTATACTTTATTAAATTAGGTATAATACCTTTGACAACCATTATATTGAAAATGCAGTTGTGTATGTGTTGTGGAGTTGTATGTAACTCCTCAGGAAGAGGGGGTTGCTATTGTCCATCCTTTGAAGCCACCCCTTGGAGAGGTTGAATTCAAATTGGATTCTCCAGGGACCAACGGACAAAGAAAGGATTTTTGGATAAACAGCCTGGTTTTATCTGGATCAGGTTGTTCTTCCTGATCCAGCAAATGGACAAGACCCCTGGGGCCCCAATCCTTAGGGTAGGATTGGAATGATGGGGACTACTGGAGCCCCTCTTTACTACCAAGCCCTTCTCCCTTTTTCTTTACATCCCTTTGCTTGTTTAACACCTTTCCTCCTTGTGTCCTTCCATACATCAGCTCACAGCTGGAAAAACAACCCTCTTCTCTGCGGTTCCTGCCTCTTCAATTCTCTCTTTTCAATGGCATGTCAAAGCATTTTTCTCCCATATTTATGTCTCTTAATTTCTCTCTCCTTCTCTTCTTATGTTTATTTAACTTGATAAAGGTACTACTTGGCTCCGTGAAGTGTGGTATACTTGTCTGAATATTATCTTACAAAATAAGATTGTTTTGTGTTGAATCCATTGAGAAGGTACAACACACAGCATTGGAACAAGCTTCCTCACACTGCCCTGCCAATGTATTTCACTCCTGAGACAGATGATAAGAGAGAAAAGTCAGTCTCAATGACTCATTCAGTCCTTGGCTTCTCTCGAGTTGGTTAGTTGGGATGCTGATTTCTGTGATGTGGATCTTTCTCCGCTAGGAACTGGATATCAGTGATCAGGGTGATACAGGCCACTGTGTTGTTTTAAAGTAGAATAATTCCTTTACATCCTTTGCAGTGTGGACCCAACGACTTGCAGACCAAAGCTGACCGACTGGTACAAATGAGCATTTGCTCTTCACTGGCACGGAAATTCCCCCAAGTGACAATCATTGGAGAAGAGGTGAGAACTCTGTTTACCTAACATCCTGAAAATGTAATTTACCACTTAAGATTTATGTTTGTCATTTGCAGGCTTAAGAGAGCCACGTGTTCTCTTTAATTTTTATCTTCCCTCTCAATTCCCCTTCCCTCAGCGTTAGCCTCATCAGATGAATTGCTGACAAATCCAATGATTGGAAGGTAAATCCCAAATCCCCCTCTCATGCCTGCAACCAGGCCAAGTTAACCTGGGATAAAGGTAAAGGCTGGCCTGTGGCTAAAACCTGGGCAGTGGCCGAATCACTTAGGTCTGCTGGATTTGCAGTGCTAGGAATGGAACCATATTTAGGAGCTGCAAAGGCTCACACACTGTGCTCTCTGGCTGTTGCCTGTTTCCATTAGTGTCTTTGTGTCCTTTTGTCAGGACCTGCCCTCTCATGATGTAGATGAGGAGTTGATTGAGGATGGTCAGTGTGAGGAAATACTGAAGAAAACTTTCCCACCACAATACAGTTCCATTAAAGAGGAAGAGGTAATAAAAATGTTACATTTACTTTCTTATATCCCCATATACTTTATTAATCTTATCTAAGAAAGATCAAAGAAATAAAACAGGTAATTTTGTTGTTGTCAGCTTATCTTTTGGTTTAAGTGAAAATACTTCCTTTTCAAATTTAAGGTGACAAAGTGACAGCCCTAAAAATGGAAGCCCTCTAATTATCCACAGAATGGGTGTGACATGGGCAGCAGAACTGCAGGTTTTTCTGTGATGTTCCATGAATGTGTATCAGATCTATACTAAAGGGCCCGCCTTTAGAAGTGAGAGGGTAGTTTAATTTCCATACCCATTGAATCCTTGTATGCAGTGTTATTGTAGTCAGGTTGTTCCCAGAATATTAGAGACACAAGGTGGGCCAGGTAATATCTTTAGTTGGTGAGAGAGACAAGTTTACAGAACTCTCATTCCATCCTTGACATCTCTTCTGGGATTGCAAGCAATATTGCTAATTAGTGCAAATGGTGGTGGGTTGATGTTAGGTTTTAAATGTGGACATATTTCCACAAAATGGACTGAGCTGACCCAATCCACATTAGGTAGCCAGCTGAATAGCTAATGAAAAGTCTAATATCTCTTTACAAATCCCTGGAGCTGCCCAGTCCTATATATAATAAACATTAAGGTCATTCTTTTTGCACTTTGTGTAAGATTTCTTAACAGCTGTGAGGTTTATTCTCCTCTCGCTGCTAACTATTATACTAATAGTCTAATTTCCGTGATTTGTGTTGTGTTGTTTTTTTTTTTTAGCTTGTTGTGTGGGTTGATCCTCTGGATGGGACCAAAGAATACACAGAAGGTTAGCTTCTCTTTTGCTTATTTGTACTGATTTGAAAAAAATATTTCAGTTTAATAAAAGTAACATTAACATTTCTAGAACATTCTAGAACCTTATCAAACTATGGTGTGCAGAGTCCGTCAGAATAGAAAGAGAATATTGGGAGGGAAAGGATTTTGTGAGCAATTTTTTTAATGTTAAACTGGTCATAGCACTAGAAATGTACTGTAGGGAACCATCTGCACCAGCAGGGGAGGCACTAGGTGGCATCATAGTTCTTTTCTATCTCTAATTTCTATAATGCAGTGATCTGCCCCTTACAAAGTGGCTTGCAGAATGGGAGGCTTGGAGAACCACTGAACTAGAAAAGAATGAGTAGTGAAGTCATTGAGAAGGGTCAGACTCACCATCAGAATATTTTTGGTTAGACGGGCATGTAAACAGGATCCAAATGTATGTATTGCAAGTCAGGAAAAAGCAGGATTTCTTAAATGCTTCATATCTGAACAAGAAAAGGTCACTTACTTTGTTGGGCAAAGAAGGATTTCTCACTAAGTGGTTTTCCTGGCACTGCTTTGGGGTTCTATTGTCCACAAAAAAATTTGAGCTCTGCTGTCCTGATTTATGACATTTCCAGAAGTCCTCACTGGAATTATGCTATTTGTTCCACCGTGTATATTTTCTGCTAAATGTTCTGTTGGTTCTTGCCTGCAGACACCCATGTACAGTACCACATAAAGTTTTCAGCTAAGACCATTTGAGTCTCCAAAAGCGTCTTCCTTGACAAGAAGTTTGTATAAAATGTTTTTTTCAAACAGTTGTGATGACTCCTGTAATCCCATTTCATAACTTGTATGAGATTTTATTCACATTAGGCCCCAGCTCAAACCTGGCAACATACTGAGTGCCTTCCACTACCATTAATTTCCATGGGAGTTGAGGGTATTCGATACATCATAGGATTGGGGCTTTTTCTTTTCTTTTACGTATGTTTGCTTTGGATGTGCCTTAAATGGCTTTTATTAATAGTATCCTCTTAATATCTGACACATTCTCTCTCTGTCTTTTTTCTTTGCAAGGGGATGGATCAATGAACTAGAGATGGGAAAGACCTAAACTTGTTTGATGCTACAATATTTGTGTCCCCATCATTCAAAACACACAGATGTTACTAATGTATTTACAGCATTCTTTTGAAACAACATAATTGCTTTCATCATGGAAGTAAAGTTATTTTTGTAGAACATTGGGGTCCCATCCTGCAAGCACTTATTAGGCGTCTCTGAAAAAAAAAAATCTGCAATGCCACTACCATATCCTCCTGTGGCATCTTGTCATAAGCTGGACTGTGAACTCCTTGTGGCAGGGAATATTTTGTTTTTGTTTTTTAAATTGTGGGCCTGTATAATATCTGGCACAGTTGACACTACTGCTTACTACCAAGTGTTTTCCGATTCAGGTCTGTGGTTTATATGAATGTCATTTACATAGTACTATTTAGTGATACATTTTTTTTCTCACCAGAGACTTCCTAATATTAAATACGCATGTTGGCTCAGATTTTCAAAAGTGACTAGTAATTTTTGGATGCCTCTACTTTTGCGCATCCAGGTTGAGACATCTTAACAGGATCTTATTTTTCAGAATACACATTGCTCAGAGTATCAGATTGTCTCAAGTTGGGCAAGTAAAAATGAAGGCATCCACAATAACTAGTGACTTTTGAAATCTTGGACATTATTAATATTTTCAAGTAATTGAACAAAGGTAAAGGATTGTGGGTTTGCATGAGGGCTGTTTTTTTTGTTCTTACTCCCATTTTCAAGCACTACTGAATAATATTTATTACTTCTTCACAGGTCTCCTCGACCATGTAACAGTTCTTATTGGAATTGCTTATGAAGGTAAAGCAATAGCAGGAGTTATTAACCAGCCCTTCTACAACTATGAGGTAATAAATGCATTGATTTTGCTTGAGAGCACTAAATAATCTGTAACTATCACTTCTAGGACACATTTCTAGTTCACACACTTTCTGCTCAACAGTGCTTGACCTACAATACATACCACACTTCACTAACTAGAGCTAGTGGTGTAATATAAAGGACTTTTGATCTGTGTGCTTCTTGCTGATAGTTTCTTGGAACTGAATTCCAAGGACATGCAAATAACTGCAACAGCTTTCCACTCTTTATGGTAACAAGGCATTACACTTATTGTAGGTAGGATGTCACGAGTTTAAAAATGATATCTTGCTCCAGGTTGGTGGTTCTTTGGACGCATTGCAGAAGTGACCTGTTTAGATTCACAGGGAGATGGCAGCCACTCCACTCTGTGCAACTTGATGACTGAATCCAGAGACATCATTAAGCTGGGTGTTTCTCTGGCTTTCTCTATACACTATGAGCTCTGGGTGTGATTCCCCTGCATGCGTACATGTAGCCGTAGTAGCATGGATAGCGGTAGCAGAGGCATGGCTTAGCTGTCCCAAGTACGTACCTACTGGTTTCAGACAGGTTTGTACCCACCATGGCTCCCCTGTGTCTCCACTCCCACTACCCTTTCTGTCACAGCAACACTGCTATTTATACTCATGCTAGCTCGATGAGAGATAGAGCAAGTATGTGGACGCACCCAGGGGAAATCACACTCCTATCCAGTATTATAGATGTAACCACAGCTAGTTGCAGCTAAGTTACCAAATCCCATCCCATATGTCCCTCCCTCCAAAATGGGGGATTAAGAGGATTAACTATAACACCAGAATAGCAAAATTCAGGGAGAATCCAAGGACACAGAATGGGAGCTGATTAGGATTGAGCATAGAAAAGAAAAGCTCACAGTTGGTATAATACACTGAAATAATTATGAGGATTCGTTTCAGTTCTGTAATACCTGATGCAAGGATTTCAAATAAATTTACAGACTGTAATTCATTATCACAAAAACCCTATGAGGTGGATGAGGAAGAGTTATTATCCCCATTTTACAGACAAGTGAACTAAAGCACAGAGTTTGGCCAAACTAAATACCTTGCTCAAGGTCCCACAATATGTCATTCAGTTAGCTGGGAATAGAACCCAGGAGTCCTGGCTTTCTGCCCTGTGCTTCTGTTACTGGAACTCAATTCTTTTCCGTTGCCACAATTTACACTTTTACTGTCTAAAATGAATCTAATAATGAAATAAAAAGTTTCCAGCTATTCCTTTGTATTCATATTTTTTAAAAAACATGTCTTATATGCTGTGGTAACTGTAAACCTTGGTTTTTGCATCTTCTCTGTAGGCAGGAGCAGATGCTGTGCTGGGTAGGACAATCTGGGGTGTCCTAGGTTTGGGTGCCTTTGGATTTCAGCTGAAAGAAGTGCCAGCTGGGAAACACATCATTACTACTACCCGTTCCCACAGCAGTAAGCTAGTAAATGACTGCATCAGTGCAATGAACCCTGATAGTGTGGTGAGAGTCGGAGGTGCAGGAAATAAGGTATGACAATCCAATATTTTTCTTTGTTAGTAGTAAGATATGACATTTTTGTAGAGAGAGCGAATAATTTACGGACAAATGCCATCCTTATCTCAATGGGTGCAAAGGGAACCCTGGCAGGGGAACTAGTGCCTGAAGAGGTGGGGCAGGATTTGGTGGATATATAGATATATATAGGGAATGCTCTCCAGCTCCATAGTGTGGAATCCAGTGCTCTTGCCCAGCAACATGCAGGGGGATTTGTGGGGAGAAGGAAGGGATGGAATATCTGTAACCACCTGGAGGCTCTGGTCCTCTTACCCAACTCATATGAAAGTGTGCAACAGGGCTAGAAAGGCCTTATAGGCATGTGAGGATGGTTTCCTCTCCATTCTCCCAGGCAGATCTCCCCAGCACCCACTCAAGATACATGAGTTGGATGCCAAGGACTAGATTTGCTTCCTGTAGGTTATATTTGAGACAATGAAAAATGGATCACTTTGGATGGTAACAGCTATGTTTTTTTCTAGACTTTTAAGATTATTAAATTTTTAAAACTTGAAGGGGAGCCTTTGAGACTCCTCTTTCTGGTGAGGACATCAGCGTGTGTGCAGTACCAAGCTGACCCAATTCTACTCCCACTGAACTCCTGTTCTATCTTTTGCATGCGTGGGGTTATATGAAATGACTGTCATTCTTCATCTGTAATAGATCATTCAACTTATAGAAGGCAAGGCTTCTGCTTATGTGTTTGCTAGTCCTGGGTGCAAGAAATGGGATACGTGTGCTCCCGAGGCTATTTTACATGCTGTGGGAGGTGAGTTAACAATAACGTTCATAATTCTCTTTTGAGAGAAGTAATGTTTATGTGCACAAGGTAGGTCATATGATATATTTTCATAGGACCAAGGGTAAGTTCCATTATGCACATTTTTGGCAGATAACTTCTTGACCTAAAAGCATGTGTTTATATTTAAAAACAAAACAAAGCACCACCCTTAAGCACTAAAGGCCTGATTCAGAGCCCTTTGAAATCAATGGAACGATTCCCATTGACTACAGTGGGCTTTGGATCAGGCCCTAGATTTGCCTGTAGAAGGCAGTATAATTACCTTGTCTGCTTTTATTCAAGACCCAATACGGTTACTAATTTTGAGGTAATACAAAAAACATTCCTTTAAAAACATATCCATTTTACTACTACTATTTTCCAACCGACAGCTTCCTCTGCTGCTTTATTGTTTTCCTATTAATGAGGTTTTTTCCCAATTACTGAAATTATTAATTTGTTTTCTGTATATTCTCACGGTGTGTACGGAGGACATCTTATAATTCTTCAAAAATAACAAAACTCTTGGCCAAATCCTGTAGTCCTTGCTCAGCGCTGCAGGATTTCGCTCCAAATTTGAATCAATCCAATGGGTAACCCAGTAAAACCACTACCCTACAAATAGTACAAAGCCACTCTACCTTGGTGAAAATAAAAGTTATGAAAAGGCTTGATTGAATAAATATGAATTAACTTTAGATAACTGTTGTTCGACCTTTTCTGCTGCCCATCTTAATGCGTAAGAGGTTTCTTCTAGTCATTAAGATCAAGTATAGTACTGGTTTAATATTGTATCACGAGATTGTATCTTGCCATTGCAAGTATAAAAGACTTGATCTTGTACATCTTTCTGTAACAACTATGATTCAAAGGAAGAGAAAACCAGTAGGTGTTCTATTTCAGAAAAAATTCAGCTGCTGTGTTTAAATGAACTGGGACCAATAACACTATTGTATATTTCTTGTAGGCAAGCTGACTGATATCCATGGAAATCCTATTCATTATAACAAGGAGGTGAAACACATGAATTCAGCAGGAATCCTTGCAACATTGAAAAATTTTGACTACTATGCCAGTCGTGTTCCAGAGAGTGTTAAACAAGCCCTTGTACCTTAAAGGAGGAAGCCAGCTTCCCCTTGGCTGTGAAAAAAAGTTAATGTAATATTTCAAGCTAACTGCCAAATGAGCTTGAAAATTTGTTTTATGAAATCTGAGCCTAGATTCATTTTGATATTGTGTTGATCAGTGATTTGCTGTAGAAATTAGCGTACAAAATGGCTAGATACACTGCTAAATCTGATTGTTTGGGGTGGGGGGAACCTACAGCTGTTTCACCGGGTAACAGGTGACAGTTTTTGAATATTCACAGTAGATTTTTTCCTTCACTTTGTAAGTAAGGAACCTAAGGAAAGTTCTGTTCATGCAAATAGATTTTGTGCAATTATACTGTGTGTACATTTGTATCACATAATAATGTCACAGTCCAAATCTATTTCCTTGACTTATTGCCGGGCACAAAACCATAGCCTCAACATCTTTTGTTGTATATAGGCAGCAATACTTAGTTCACTTTATATATTGACAATAAGTAATTTGTTTTGGTGGGTCCAACTGCTTATAATAAAGTTACTGTTATTGATTCTTAAGCATGATATGCTTCCTTTTGTAAATAGCGGTTTTTGATATTTTATAACATTTTTAAGTACGTGGAAATCCCTTTTCTTCTTGGTGTTTGGCTCATTTCTCTCTGGTTTCAATGAGGGTTTTTAATCCGTTACAGATTAGGTTTGTGAGAGATAGTACTGCTGCAGTTTCTTTGCTACAAGAGTTAACTCTTCACACATGGGCAGCTCAATTTCAATTATATATTTGACAGTCTTAGGATTTTACAGCTGTTTCTATAGCTAGTTCTGCTAGCAGTTCTAGAGGGTTCTAGCAGTTCTAGAGGGTTCATATGTGTATTCATCCCTAGTCAGAATTGTGTATGCAGCTTTTAAAAATACCGTTGTTACAGAGTCATTGACAGCCCCTGTCTCTGGCAAAGATAGCAAGGCACTCTGTCGGTGCTTTCACAAAACACAGGAACACACCCAGTCTTTGCAATGCAAGCATCACATTTCCTGTACCAGTTTTCTACATCCTGCTTTCATTTTACCCAGAACAATTTTTCACTTAGTTTGGCTAAGCAACTCCAAAATGTCTAGCAGTTTTTAAACTGACATACACTGAAAAAGGAGGTTCTGTTACAACCACCTGATACTTATATCTATCAACAATAGTATTTTTCCCCATCTCCTATATAATATTAATTCTTTAAACAGATTTTAAAAAATCAGGATATTTAATATTTTAATTTTTAATTACTAAAATTATTTCCTTAAATCCTTACGTATTTAAGGGATGTTAAGAGGTAATTTCTTTGGGATTTGCTCTTAAAAATTACCTATTCTAGATATAAATTTCAGTTTGATGTAAAAATGGAGCAGAGACATTGTCACTTAAAACACAGGTAAAAGACACACTGTGCTCTATAAATGATGGTAATAATGAAACTTTGTGGCATTTCTAACCCTATAGTCAGTATTCATTCATCACTAAGGCCTTTTCTGTAGTTAATCCAGATTAACTAAAAATGAGAATTAAAAGTGAATTTAGTTAAACTGCATTAAACTCCTGTATGGACATTCTCATTTAGAATTAAAGTGGCCTTAATTCAGTGTAGTTTAATTCACTAATTTAAACTAAACTGATTTAAGGCAACTTTAATTCTGAATGAGATTATCCATACAGATTTAACTAATTGATTTTAAATTCACACTTTTAGTTAATTTGAATTAATTTTCCTAAGTGTTCCTTTGTAGACAAACCCTAAAATACTCCATAAGATATGATGCAGGCTACTTTGTGAGGTTACTCAATAAAACTTTCTGCCATTGACCAACACTTTTTTCTGTTACTGGGATGCCTGCTAAATTGCAGCTAATGCTAAATAACAATCTTAAAGGTTCTTGAAGGTTTCAGATGAATGATGCTGTATATAATGTACTCTTGAGACCTGAGGAATTCACATGGTCCTGTTGGTGTCACATTGGATATTATGCACATTAATTCCTTGTGGACTGAGAGAGAATGGACCCTTCTATGAAATAAATGAATTGGAAGTTTAATCTGAATATTTTAATGGAGGAAACAGAGGGGATTTGGAGATAGAAGATAAAAATATGAGATGCAGAAACACTTCTGTATGAAGCAGTTGTACAGTTTGGGGCGGTTTATAGCCGGAAGGGCCAAACTGTGGCTCGTGAGCCACATGCAGCTCCATTATAGTTAAAGTGCGAACCTCCCACGTATCCTCCACCTACCAGACTGGGACGGGGAGCTCGGGGATCCGCCCTGCAGCAGGGTGTGGGAGATTAGGGTCTTCTGTCCTGCAGGGAACGGGAGTCTAAAGGCTTTAGCCAGTGGGGGTGGGCATCAGGGCAGAACCCGCACATTCTAGCTGGTGCTTCCCTGTGGGACAGGTTGCATGTCTTGCGGCTCTCAAACTTCTGAAGATTATTGTATGCAGCTCAGAGAGTCAGTAAGTTTAGCCACTCCTGGTTTACATAAATGAATAAATAGGGACATAGTGATAATAATACCCAGCTCTTATATGGTGCTTTTCATCAGTAGATCTGAAAGGATTTTACAAAGGAGGTAAGTATCATTATCCTCATTTTATAGATAGGGAAAATGAGGCATAGAGAGGCCTACAAAATAAGGAATGGAATACAGACACGAGAGCAAGCACTTCCACTAACATTTTCTCTTAAGAATTATAGTATGCACATCTGAAAGGAAAGTTGTTTACATAATGTAGGACTTACCTGTGGAACTCATTGCCACAATATATTGAGAACAAGGGTGTCTAGAATTCAAAAAAGGATTACACACTTATGACTGAAAATATCCACAATTATTGTGGAGAGGATTTTACACTTCAGGAATGAGCCAAGTTCTAATTGACAAGCGGTAAGGAAGACACTTTCTCTAATTGTAAGCGAGTCCCTAATTGTCCAATAAGGGTTGGTTTGTTTCTTTCATCTTCTTTTGAAGTATCTGCCACTGGCCCCTGGTACATTGGTCTGATCTGGTATGATAACTCATAAGTTCATTTATGCAACTGACTGCAGTGAACACCCATTTTATTTCTTATTTCTAGTATAATCGCAAGTAGTTTTCTGAACTGAAGTCATGTTTAAAGTAGTAAAGATTGATTTTAATTAATATGTTCATAAACCAGAAAACATAGATTTGTCTGTATTTTATCCAGTGTCCACTACACCTGTAACAAAATATTAAGGTAGAGATAGAGGCTACTTCTGAAAGCCCCATTAGTTTATAAGGAGGTAGTCTCTTTTCTACCTGAGAGATTTCTATGCAATGTAAAAGTGGCTTCTTACTCTTGTGCAATACCAGATACGCATGATAAATACAGTAGAGGGGGACACATTCACACAGGTTTCCTGCTATATTTGCTACCTGCAAATGAGTCCAGCCAAGAAAACCATACCTTTTATCTAAATATTCAATAAGTAGGTAGCTGCCTATAAGAAATTACTCCTAACAGTTTCTGGCCCACTAAGGGTACATCTACATTAGAAGTGCTACAGCAGCTGTATCCTACATACTTACTACAGCAACAGAAGCTTTTTTCCCCTTGCTGTAGTAAATCCACCTCCTTGAAAGGCAGTAGCTAGATCAATGGAAGGATTCTTCTATCTTCTATGGTGTTCACAGTCAGAGTTAGGTTAACTAATAACTACTTTATTAACTTCTGGATGGACCTTTGGTCTGACCCAGTACAGCCATTCTTATGTTCATTGCACGAGATGTGAAATTTTTCACAGTTCCACGCAATGTAGGTAGGTTGACCTACGTTTTAAATGTTGTCTAAGGATTAGAGGGGAATGTTAACATAAGTAGGGCTGGTGACTCCTGCTCTGGTAGAGGATGCTGTTGCTCCCACAGAAGTCTACATTCAGCACAGGAGACACCATCTTCACTTACTCACCCCTCCCTACAACCACCGGCTGGCTGCGGGTCAGTGGGAGGCTCTTTATGGGCTTCAGCAGCAGCTGGAACAGGCTCAGTAGGAAAGAAAAATTTACTTTCATTTTTGTATTTAAACCAATGGCAGCAGCTCATCTCTCCCAAGCCTTCCCCAGCATCCCCGTGAGGCAAACTCCTGCCTGGGGACGAGTCTTACACTACGTTTCATAAAGCCCCAGCTCCCGGAGTCCCGTGTTGGTGACGCTTCCGCCTCTCACTGATTACACTGGGCTCCGCTTGCCTAGAAAGACACAAAAATCCTCCCCCAAAAGGCTTCAGCCTTCTCCTTTCCCCGGCCCTGGTCAGCTCCAGCCCAGGTCACAGCTGTGGTGAGACTAGAGGCCGAGATGCTGCCTCCCCAGTGCCAGGTCCTTTACGCTGCGGTCTCGGCCTGCTCCCCGGGCACATACATTGCCATAGCAACGGCTCTCAGGCCCTGAAAAATCCCGGCGTAGCGATGGCAACCTGACCTAGTTGAACCCTGACTTGGGCCTAGCTACCGCCAGGCGAAGAGTGGAGGATTAACTACGAAGGGGGGGCCCCTCCCGCCAGCGCTCCTCCACGTAGACACAAAGCCGGGCGAGCAGCACCGCCCCCGGGGCCTTGGAGGAGCGCAGAACCCCTCCCTCCCGGTGAACCCTTTCCGGGGGGAACCTTATAACTGTAACACCAACCGGACGTGTGGGTGCCGACAGGCTGCCCGTCGCCGGAAGTGACGAAAGGAGGCGGTGCCCAGTTCCGCGGCCGCAGCCCCGGCAGGAATAGGACGGCCCTGGAAGGGGGAGGAGCCGTTTCAGCCTCGCCGAGCATCCGCGCGTCCTTTCCCTCCCCGCCCCCTTCCCTTTCTGGCTGCCCAGGGAGCCGGTGGCAGCGCAGCGATGGCGCTGAGCCTGACGGTGAACGCCGAGGTGCCCCCGCTCGGTAAGCGCGGCCCGGCCCAGCTCTGACCCGAGACCCCCGGCCCGCTGCGCCCGGGGGCCGAGTGGAGCCGGGTTACTGCCATGTTGCATCATGCGGTGCTGGGCGCCGGCTCCTCCAGTCATCCCCGCCGCCGTCGGGCCCCGCGGGGGAGGCGGAGGCGGGCTGTCCCTTGCGGGTCTGTGGAACTAGACTCAGGGGGCCCCGGGGGACTCAGCCCCGGCCTGATTCATTCTGCCCGGGCTGAGCCCCGGTGCCTGGCTCGCCCCCGCACTCGCGCTGCGTGGCTGCCTTGGGCGGGGCTGACCTGGGGGCCAGCACGAGAGGGGCTGTTGATATGTCCTAGGCACACAGGATCCTCCGGGCAAAGCTGCCCGCAGGCGCCTCCCCCCCACCCCCCGCTTTCCAGAGGCTCAGGTCTGTGCTGTTCGGGGCATGGCGCTGAAGAGGTTTGTGCTCTGTCACCGGGCGCGGTGGGGGGGGGGGGGGGGGGTTGGGGGTTATCCCCCAAAGTGGGTCTTGTCTCCTGCCTGCGGAGAAAGTGATAGAAATACCAGCAGCTTTCTGAAACGACACGTCATCTGCATGGCTTGCCGTGGGTAGTAACCGTGTAGTAGTAGAAAGCTGGATGTAGTAAACAGCGACCTGAGAAAATAAACTAGGAGCTAATTATAGATTGAATTATGGTCTTGTTCAAATGTGGTAGTTTTTAATAATGGAGAAGGACAGACAGAATGCATCCTTCTCCAGGATGCGCACACAACCGTAATGAGCTAGGGAGATGCTCCTCCACGTTTGCTAATGTCTTTCATTCCTGACTTGCAGTAACCTGGCTATTGCAGTGCTGAACCTCTCTTGAGGTGGCTTCTCTCCAATAGACTGCTGGCTCTATAGCTGTTTTAATATTTAATGGAGATGTTAGTGCATTTAGTGACTGACTTAGAGATTCTATTTATAATTGGGTTTCTTAAGTTACTTCACATGTTATAGACCATATTTTTGAAGTGGCCTCAATCTAGCTTTTGATTGATTTGCTAGTTTTTTCTTCCACAGATGCTTTTTCTGTATACAAATAATTGTGTGTGCAAAAGTAGAGACTGCTTTTGCAAAATTCATTTAATGTCTGATGGCTGTATGCAGTGGTTGTGTAGCTGTGTTGGTCCCAGGATGTTAAGCGACAAGGTGGGTGAGGTAAGATCTTCTATTGGATCAACTTCTGTTGGTGAGAGAGCTCTTCAGATCTGGTAGATGTACTCAGCAAAAGGTTCCATCTTGTATTTGGCTGAGATGCTAAGAACTTTTCCCAGACCTGAAGAAGAGCCCTGTGTAAGCTTGAAAGCTTGTCTTCCTTGCCAACAGAAGTTGATCCAGTAAAAGATTTTATTTCATCCGCTTTCTCTCTCTAGTGGCTGTTCACTTCAAGATTTAGTTCAGAGTTGCATGGCACATTCTCTTTGCTCTCTTTCCTGCTCCAGTTACTCATCTAGCCAAAGCTTCTCTTTGACCCTCTGCACCAGAAGTTGGCAACCTACGACTCTGGGGTTTCCATTGCAGGCTTCTGCCAGCTGGGGTCTAAGCCCACTGCCAGCCGGGGTTTCCTTCACCCAGGCTAGCAGCAGGGGGACCCCAGCTGGCAAGGGGCCAGCAGCGGGAACCCCAGAGTGGTGGCAGCCTGAGTGGCTCAACCTGCTGCTGCTTTGAATTGATAATAATTTAATTTATACTGTCAGGTTAATTTTATGGCTAATTTTGATTTGCAGGTACATAAAATAAGATATGAGGATTTTCTAATCTGGAATTGTTTATACATATGAGACTGCAATTCTAGTTAATATTTGGGAAATAATATTACTATTTGCTCTGTGTTAACTCTTCTAAACTAGAGCACAGTTGTGCATTATGGGTTTCGTTCACCCAGGTTGGGAGCGGGCTGAGACTCCGGCTGGCAGGAGCCTGTGGTGGAAACCCCAAAGCTGGGGTGGGTTGACTCCCTCAGCCCCGCCCCTTCCACCCGAGGCACCGCCCCTTCTGGACTTACACATGAAGCCTTAAATTGGACTGAATAAATGAAGACTCGGCATGCCATTTCTGAATGGTTGCTGACCCCTGTTGTACACAGTCTTACCATTGTGGGTGCAAGAACCTTCTCTGCAACTGCTGCTATCGGGAAACAGCCTTTCACCCTTTTGCCACACTGATTCTCTATCTCATTGGAAATCACTGTTGAAAATACACATTCTTGCCTTGTCTCTGTGCCTTAATTTTTCTGTTTTTGCTTTTGTAAATTGCATTGTTTGACTCTAGAAAGCATTTTGGGATGCAGTTTGTATGAGATGATTTAAAATTTGCATGGCTGTGTATTTAAACAAAATCTTGCAGAATAAAATTTAAAGTTTAGAGACTTTCACTCTACTAAGCATTTTCTAATAACATTTTATAAGTGAGGCATGAGAGCCATGAAGTTAAACTGACATAACTCCTTCTATGGACAGTGCTAGGTACTGCATCTCAGGGAAGTGGTATAACCCCTCCCATTGGCACAAGTATTGCATCTGCTGAAATGCTACAGTGCTGCTGCAGCATATTAAGTATAGACAAGCCCTTATGGTATGGATACCATTGAAGCGCAGTGAACGTTACAAATATAACATTTTTATTTAAGGCAAAATAATTGTGTGTGTAAAAAAAAAAAAAATCAAACACTTTTTTGTCATAACTTTTTCCTAGTTCATATTAATACTGGTTCCTGTGAAGTATGGAAAAAATGTACTAAGTATGAATGTAATTTAAGTTAATTATACAGTTCAGCACATACAGTATGTAGTGCTTTTGCTCTTCAAAGCATTGTGCAAACATTAATTCTTGCGTCTCTCACAAAGATACTGCAAGTAATATTACCCCATTATTACAGATGAAGAACTAAGATGAGGGTCATTAGGTATTGAGCTTAATGCCAGAGCGGGAGTCGCTTGCTCCTAGTGCTCTGTTGAGGCTAATTTATTAATGCTACCCTTTGTAACTGAAAATAGACAAGGTCGAGTGCATAACAAAGAGCTGTAATTGGCTTTCCAGTTTAAGGCTCTGACTCTGTTGCTGGATCTGTGCAGACTGCTGCTTGTGCATATGTGGCGGCCTGTTGACTTCACACAAGCGTATCTTGGTCAGAGAGGAGAGGCCGAGGATTTCATCTCCAGACGGTCAGAGCCCACCTACATTGACAGTACATTGTGTGGATGCCATGTGTACTCCTACGGATAAAAAAATTATTTCAGTCTTTTGGATGGTTAATCCTTTCACAAGCATTAAATCTACTTTAAAAAATGAACCTTGTCCTCTTATCTCCTTTCCGTATGCCCCAATAGTAGTAGCTGAGGAACATAATAACGACAGACTAAAATATTGGTGTGGTACAGCCTTACTGTGTGAAGGCATTTGTCCAATAAACTCTTCAGTAGCATTTGGATTCATGACTGCACCTCTACCCCGATATAACGCGGTCCTTGGGAGTCAAAAAATCTTACTGCATTATAGGTGAAACCTCATTATATCAAACTTCCTGTGGAAGACCGCATAGGGAAGGCAGTGCCTCCCCAAACAGCCCGCCCCCACTCCCATCCAGTCCCCACCTACTTCCCGCCTCCTGACTTACCCCTTAGAACTCCTGACCCATCCAACCCCCCCTGCTCCCTGTCTCCTGACCGCCCCCGAGACCCTCTGCCCCTTACCCAACCTCTCCAGCCCTGGCCTGGTCCCCTTGGCACACTGCTCAGAGCAGTGTTTCAGAGCTGGGGCACCCATAGAGAAAAATAGGTGGGTGATAACAGCTTCCCCCATGCCCCAGCTCACCTCCACTCCGCCGCCGTTCTGCTTCTCCCCTTCCCTCTCTCCCTCCCAGACTTGCTGCGAATCATTTGTTTGGTGCGGCAAGCCTGGGAGGGAATGGGGAGAAGCGGAGCAGTGGAGGAGGTGGAGCAGAGGTGAGCTGGGGTGGGGAGTGGTTCCTCTGCACGCACCCCCACCCCAGCTCACTGCTGCTCCAACTACTCCCTTGAGCATGCCACCGCTCCGCTTCTCCCCCGTTTCTCCCAGGCTTGCACAAACCTGGGAGGGAGGGAGGAGGAGGGGCTGGGGATTTGGGGAAGGAGATGGCATGAGCTCCCACCAGCGCCTGCTAAAGTCGGTACCTATAGCTGCCATGCTGATCTGCCGGAGCATGCAGCCCCACCCCCAAGAGTGCTGCTTTACCGTGTTATATCTGGATTTGTGTTATATCGGGGGTAGAAGTGTATTTTTAAGTCACACGTTTAGATGCTGACGCTGCTTTAGGTCTTTTACCAAGACGTGGCAGGCCTGTGCTGAGGAGTAGATAAATGCACTACTCATGTCAAACAATTTGAGTGGGTCTCTTCTCTAACTTGGTGTGGGATGGGATGAATTTTCACCATATCTTTGGGAAGCAAAATATCTTAGAGCAGGATGGTTTTAATGTTCATTGCAGATTACTGTACGTCAGCTTTTATCCCTTCCTCCTAGACCATAAGGACTGCCAGGAGAAAACTGCCTGTTTATAGACTAAAACAGCGTCAGTCAAACTTATCCGTAAGTGGCTCCCTTCCACTGACCCGCATCCTCTCGCTGCCCGGGCGTGAGTCCGCCGAAATGCCGCCGAATAGAAAGTTTCCGCTTTCAGCGGCATTTTGGCGGGGCACAAATAGCCGCTTTCGGCGGCGTCTTGGGGCCGCTCCAGTGGCAGCACTGGGCTCTCACGCACCCCCAGGGGTGTGCACACCCCACGCTTTGATGACCACTGGACTACAACATCGATTCCTCCCCCTGCATCCTCTGTACTTTTCAGTCTGAAGGCACCAGTTAAGCCAAATGCTGTGTGTGAATAAAAAATGTAATTGTAACCTATGAAATATCCTTTTCTTAGGAGGAAGATCAGCCATATGTTATCTTTTCTCTATTTTAGGAGCTTTGCTGACTATAGAGCATGTGAAAAATGATATCAAAATTTCGGTTGAAGAAGGTAAAGAGACCATCCTTCGTGTTTCTGAGTAAGTGACTTTTCATCTCTGCCATCAGCATTGGGTCAGCGCTTTTTAAAGTTGATGTAATGACAGTAATCTTTTGCAGGGGGAGAAAAAGAGCAGTACTGAAATTACCATTGCACTCTATATTTTTTTGCAAACAGTTGCAATTTTTACATTCTGTAATAGTTTTCATCTTCTAATAGTTTTAGTTTTCTAATGGGAAAACTAACGGGTGGGAAGATCTTTAAAGAAAGGTTGAGAGGCCGCTGCTGCTTGTGATGTACACGCACTTTAAATAATATTTAGTCTATGTACTCTAGTTTCTTACATGGTGTATTATCTAAAGCATTCACTTCCTTCATGTGCTGTGGATTCTCATAGTGGTAGCCGTCTTGTGATAAACAAATGTTTATATAAATGTATATACAGCACAAGCGTGTGTATGTGCATGGGATGGTGTATAAAGGATTTGATTGGTATTAGTTTGGGTTGACCACATCACTCATGAGAAGGGAAGCCACAGTGTCATCCCAAAAAAGTGCCAATTAACTCGATAGCATGTTATCTCATATTTTGTTAATGCCACTTCTAGAAAAAAGCTATTTCAGAAAATGTCTTTTTATTGACACTGATTTTGCATCCTTCTCCTTCTAAACCGTATATTATTTTTGTTTTCTTGGAGTAACAGGGAAAAATAATACCAATAAGTTCTAAGTATTTTCAAACTGGTTTCCTTTAAATCAGGGGTTGGCAACATATGGCATGCGTGCCAACAGTGGCACAAGAGCTGATTTCCCCCAGCACGCGGCAGAAAGCTCAGCCCGCTGCTGCTTTGGGGTTTCCCAGGCTGGCCCCTTTCCAGCCGGGGTCCCACCGCCTGCCTCAGTCAGTTCCCGCTGCTATCTGGGTGTAGGGAACCCTGGCTTGCAGCGGGAGCTGAGTCGGGCAGGCAGTGGGACCCCGGCTCACAAGTGCTCAGCCTGCTGCCACTTTGGGGGTTCGCCCGCTGGCTCCTTAGAAGCCGGGGTCTCAGCCCACTGTTAGCCTGGATTTCCTCTACCCGTGCTAGCAACGGGAGCTGAGTGGGCAGGCAGCTGGACCCCAGCTGGCAGGAGCCTGTGGGGGAAACCCCAAAGCAGCGGTGGGCTGAGCCACTCAGCCTGCCCACGCTCTGGGGTTCCCCCTGCTGGCCTCTTGACAGCTGGGGTCCCCACCTGCCCCACTCAGCACCTTCACCCAGGCTGGCAGTGGGCTGAGACCCCAGGGGAACCCCAAAAGGGGGGAATGACCCCCTCGGGTCCTTCCTTTCTGCTGGAAGCCCTGCCCCTTCCGGACTGGCACGTGAAGCCTTAAATTTTGATGAATAAATGAAGACTCGGCACACCACCTCTGCAAGGTTGCCAACCCCTGCTTTAAATCTTAAAAGTTAAGGATTTTAAGACTTCATGACCTGCCAAGGATAGAAACCCAGGGCTGCATGTCCTGCAGACACAACTCCATTGACTTAAGTGAAGCTGCACCATCTTGTCTGTGTACATCACCAACATCATAGACAATTGTACCTGTATAAATCTGGGACATGCAGGTCTCCTGTGGGACAAGTATGCTTCTGGTTTTAAAAGTTAACACAATATTGGACGTTAAAATGGTCACTAGTTCATTACTTACTATGCTAAGAGTAGATTTTCAGTCCCTACTTTTATCTGATCATATTAGTGCAGCTATGGAAAACTGCTGACAGACTGGAAGTTTGAGGTGCTTCAGTGGAGACTCTAGATGGGCATGCATCTGAGGTCAAAGGTATAACATAAATGCTGGTTATTTAATGGTTGGAGAAATACCCCACACATAGGCATGAAATTATGGATACAGTAGAGTGGCACCATAGTGAAATTTGTATCACTCTTTTTGCCTTAAAGGATCTTTAAAAAGGGGCTGTTCATCGAAACCTACCTCTATTACGAACTGACACAAGCAGATGAGTGATAAAGCCTTCAGTTACAATGATCGCATAGTATATGTTCTATAGCAGTGGTCAGTCAAACTGGGAGTCATGAGCTGCTGACGCCTTTTGGAAGCTCCAAACATGTGAGTGAGTCTGCCGAAAAACCACCAAAATGCAAGGTTCCGCTATCGGCAGCATTTTGGCGGACACAGAAACGAGCACTGCATGTCTGCCAAAATGCCGCCGAAACCGGAAGTGTTCAATTTGGCGACATTTCGGCAGAAATACCAGGGGCACGAGAGGACAGAGCAGGGCAAAAAGGGGTCACCGAACCAACAAGTTTGAGAACTGTGAATTACACATGAACATGAAGATGAACCTCTTCAGAGTTGTCCCCTTTCCGACTACTGATTTTGCAGTCCCTGTTTAGAAGGTAAAAGCCTCTGAGAGGTTTGGAACCTGTTCAGTCTGATCCACTTGGTGCCGGCTCAGTTCTAGGCCCAGAAATTACAATGTTAGCGTGGCAGAATTTGATTTCCTACCAAGGACTTTGTCCCTTAGAATCACTGATAACATTGGGGTTTGTCCTTTTTGTTTTCCCTTTTCCTCCCTCCTTTCTCTTTCTTTTGCTTTTTTCCCTTTTTTTCTGTTTCCATCCCTCCACCAAAGAGGTACGTGTGTGTCTGGGGGTGAGGGTTGCTCTCATTGTGGGAGTCCCTCACAAAGAAGCGGGGCTGGAATAGTGCTGTGAGAGTGACCCCCTCCGGTGGTGACCTGGGCCATCCTCCGGGACATCTGATGAGACCCCTCAGCGCCCATCAGTCAGAGTCTCCATGCTGATTGGCCAAGCAGGGGGCTATTGACAGGAAGGACTCTGGTCCTTTTGTTGTTTTTGTACACCTTGCATGTAAGTCATAACCAATCAGGTATTTGATTATTATTGCTGCTTCTCTCCAATAATTGTCTCTGAACAGTTGATGATTCCAATGTTCTAGTTTTTCTAAAATACTTCCTGAATAATGACTAGGAACAATTGTTGGTCTGTAGCTCATTGGAGAGCACTTTATTCTGATCAGTCAGTGTATCCAAAAAGGCTGGCGAGGGGCAGGACATCAGCTTTGCAGAGGAGGGGTGGATGTGGCAGTGACATCACAAAAGCCTTTTGCAGGACCTCAGCCTATTGGGCAAAGGTGTTTAGGAGATGGTGATCTCACAGAGGCCCTGACATCAGCTGGGGTCAGGACAGAGTTGCAGGGCAGGGGCAGCCTCAGAGACCCACATAGCTTTGCTGCAGCAAGTCTCCTTCTCAAGGTCTCTCCTTGAGGACTGAGTGAGAATTAGGATTCATATACGTGAACATGAAGATGAACCTCTTCAGAGTTGTCTCCTTTCCTACTACTGATTTTGCAGTCCCTGTTTAGAAGGTAAGAGCCTCTGAGAGGTTTGGAACCTGTTCAGTCTGATCCACTTGGTGCCGGCTCAATTCTAGGCACAGAAATCGCAATGTTAGTGCGGCAGAATTTGATTTCCTACCAAGGACTTTGTCCTTTTCCTCCCTCCTTTCTCTTTGTCTCTTGCATTTTTCCCTTTTTTTCTGTTTCCATCCCTCCACCAAAGAGGTGTGTGTGTGTCTGGGGAGGAGGGTTGCTCTAATTGTGAGAGGTTCTCACAAAGAGGTGGGGCTGGAATAGTGCTGTGAGAGTGACCCCCTCTGGTGGTGACCTGGGCCACCCTTTGGGACATCTGATGAGACCCCTCAGCGCCCATCAGTCAGAGTCTCCATGCGAATTAGCCAAGCAGGGGGCTATTAACAGTAAGGTCTCTGGTCCTTTTGTTCTCTTTGGTTTTGACTTACATGCAAGGTGTACAATCAGGTATTTGATTATTATTGCTGCTTCTCTCCAATAATTGTCTCTGAATGGTTGATGATTCTAATGTTCTACTTTTTCTAAAATACTTGCTGAATAATGACTAGGAACAATTGTTGGTCTGTAGCTCATTGGAGAGCACTTTATTTTGATCAGTCAGTGTATCCAAAAAGGCTGGCTGCGGGCAGGACATCAGCTTTGCAGGGGAGGGGTGGATGTGGCAGTGACATCACAAAGGCCTTTTGCAGGACCTCAGCCTATTGGGCAAAAGTGTTTGGGAGGCTGTGACCTCACAGGGAGAACTTGACCTCAGTGAAGCAGGACAGAGTTGCAGGGCAGGGGCAGCCTCAGAGACCCCTGTAGCTTTGCTTCAGCAGGTCTCCTTGAGGTCTGTCCTTCAGGACTGAGTGCGAATTAGGATTCATGTACATTAGTGGTTCTCAAACTGGGGGTCTCAGGCCGATTCCACGGGGGTTGTGAGCTGTCGACGCCTTTGGCAGCATTTCGGCGGAAACTCCAAGCATGTGAGTGAGTCCACCGAAAAACCGCCAAAGTGCAAGCTTCCGCTATCGGCGGCATTTCAGCGGACACAGAGACGAACGCTGCGTGTCCGTTCAAATGCCACCGAAACCAGAAGAGTTCAGTTTGGCGTCATTTTGGCGGACATACCCAGGGCACAGGAGGACACGGCAAAGCAAAAAGGGGTCACCGAAGAACAAGTTTGAGAACCACTGATCTATAGGATGGTCCAGTGCTTAAAGAACTGGCTTTGGACCCAGGAGGAGTGGGATCTTTCTGTACCTCTGGCTTCCTGTGTCACACTGAACAAGTAATTTCAACCCAAGGCTTTAAAGGTGGCCACTAATAAAGCTTTTGAGTTTGCTGTATTTATATTCTGAAGATCAACTGTAAACTAAAATTATACATAACTATACAATACACAGTAATTCTCATTTTGTTGATTATACTGTAGTGCATGATGAAATTGAATGGCAATTCTTTTCAGTCCTTTGCTATGCATTTTTGAAGTCCTTGAGGCAAGCTTAATTTCTCAGAGGTTGATCCTTTCAACCATATGTGATATTTCCCCCTTTTTTTTCTTATTTTTTCCTCGTACATAATTACAAAAGACATTAACTTGACCTTCTGCATCTATCTGTCCTTCAGAATTACTCTCCTATGTGCATGTCAGGATTGCCTCCCCACTCTGAACTCTAGGGTACAGATGTGGGGACCCGCATGAAAAAAGAAATAACCCCCACAAGCTTATTTTACCAGCTTGGGTTAAAATGTTTTTCCCCAGAACACAAATTCTTCTGTATTTGGACCTGGTACGCTGCCACCACCAAACTAGGTCTAGGGTAGTTTGGGACCCTTCTTTCCCTTTCCACTAACCCCCCAAACTTTTTCCTTCCCTGGGAAGCTTGAGAGGAAAAAAACCCCCAAACCTCGCCTGCTCCTGCGAGACGTGCCCGATCCAAAACCAGGATCTTACACAATGAAAAACAAGCAGTCAGCTTCTTAAAAAAAAGATTTTAATAAAAGAAAAAAGAAAGGAATAAATCCCTTATAACCATTAATAGAACAGCATCTACCATAATTAACAAAAGGATTCAGAAACCAAACCTCTCCCCTGAGGCAATTTTCTCCCACAGTTGATATCTCTGCTGAAGCTTACAATATCAAGAAGCACCCAGCCAACACTCACCACTGAGAACTCTCCAAGTGATAAAGAGAAGGTAAACTTACTGACTACAGTATTTAATAAAATCTTATATAGTGAAAGACATAGCTGTGTTTATCCCATAGCTGAGGTGAACAGAAAGAGACCCAGAGAGAAACTAAAACTTAAAATCCTTTGTCTCCTGAGGAATTTCTCATTGGTCAGTTGTCCACCTCTCAGGTTACCTTTAGCTTAACCCCTTACAGGTAAACACTGATTTTAGGCTACTTTACACTTATAACAGTGCATAACAATGTTATTGGGGAGGGATAAAGTGTAGGTCTCCTTAGAGCTCAGATCAGGTATAAGTAGTCTCTTGGTGTATCAAAAGCCATTAGCAAGCATCTTGATGTTTTTGGTCTTTTGGCCCCGAGATGAAAACCTTGTCTGTGTCTCTTGGACCATGAAGTAAAAACATTATCCAAGTTATTTCTGTACAGCTGTGTAAAACAACCCTTAACTGGATGTTTCTTTTGTCCTAAGAATTTGAATGCATGGATGTTCCCCTTAAGCAACCTTAACCAGCTAGTAACTAACTTCTTGATTTTTGCATAACGTATTTTACACACACAATATGTCACATATGGGAATAGTAAACCTGAAATTGCCTTAATTTATTTCTGCACCCATGTAGTAACCTTAGTTTAGTTTTTTTACATAAAATCAGAAATAAACTTTATATTGTGAATAAATATTTTATATTTATATATAATATATAATTTATATTATTCACAAATTATATTGTGAATATAATAAACTTTATATTGTGAATATTTAAATTGATACATATTTTTAAAAATCTTAAAATAAACATCAATATTTGTAAAAATTATGCAAAAATACATTCTGCCAAGCCTTGTTATGGTTGCTGTTTCCTGTTGTTCTTGCTTGAGGATTCATTTTATCTGTCAAGATTGCATTAACCTTAATCTCTGTCCATCTGTATAGTCATCTTTGCAATGTATTTTATGTAACAGGGGTGTTTCAAAATGGTAATTGTAATCTGAGAAGCGTCATCTAAACTGCTCTTTGGGCTAATGCTCTTGGTAAATGGATTCCATTACATTGAGGAGCAGGGACTACTTTATCTTAGCACAACTTGAAATTCACCTGGGACAGCTCAGACTTCAATTTTCAGGAAATCCTTGGTACTAGCAACTTCCTTCCTTGAAGAACAGGGAGTATTTTAAGCTTCTTTTTCTTAAGAGGAATGTTTTGAAGTGCAGTTAAAATCTGATTATAACTAATTTTTCAACCAATACATGATATTGCTGTTCATCTTAACTTAAGATGTAAAAAAGTGTTTTGATGGGTAAGGTTACCAGCTGGATTCAGTTTGAAAATAAGATATTTGTTTTATTAAACCTTGATGACTTTGCATAATGTTTTAAGATCCCATATTCTTCTCATAGGTAGCAAAATGCAGTCACTCTAGCATATATCTTTTTGGTGATAATCTTTGAGGAAGAGAGACTGATATTTTTTTTTCCTCTGCACAGAATGGTTTTGCAACTTTTTGTACAAATGGCATGTAATTTTTTTATAACAATGCCACAAATTCCTCCCCCATCTCTTCCTCAAGGATTTTCAGCTTTGCTGCTGTGTCAGTTCATGTCACTTCCCATAGAATTCCTTCCCATTGCTTTTGCTAATAACATCAGCATGGATGTGGTCTTCTGTATACTATTGATAGGCTGACACTTCCAGAGCTACCTGCCAACCAATTGGAAAGAACAATCTAAATTCATTGTTTGCATCCAAAGGAAGGAAAATTGAGGATATTTGGTCCTAAAAGTATTAATTGTTTTCTAAAACAATAATAATAAATTGTTAATTGAAAATGTTGCAACCATGGTAAGGACAGGTCAGGATTCTTTCCCCATATCTGTTCAGAATTCTGTTCACTACTAGTCTTACTAATCAAAGTAGACTGAAAACAGACTGCTGCAAAGCAGCAGAAAACATTTTTACTGCTTTTATTTCAGGCAGATTTGGCTGTTGGAGAAAGCATATTGTGCATGCATATGGATTTGTTAATCTCAGTTGAAAAGTTCTGTTTAAGAAACGGACCCCAGAATGATATAGCAACAGGATTTACTGCACATTCGTAGATGCTATAATTTTGTTTTTGATCATGTACCAGTTGATCTTCAATATCTCAGAGTCTAGAAGTTTTGGAGGAGAGAGTTACCAAACCTTGAATTCAGATATTTCATTGTCCGTTTTAATATTATAAATCTCATGAGACTGAACAGTGGAGTAACCTGTTTTAAAGACTAGTTACCATGGCTAATAAATCAAGAAGAACTCCAGATTAGATATCAGGATTTGAATCTTCAGTTCTAATATGTGAGTGACAGTTATAGGGAGTTAATCAATCTGACCTCTGCTATATTTTTATTATAAATTATTTAAATAGCCTGGGTCCCATCTATAGTTTAGACAGGAAGATGTAAAATTGCAGTGTTCTTTAGCAGAAACCAAAATATCAAATCAACAATACTTTGCATGTCTTGTACAAACCTCTTTCATAGCAGAATGTATAAAGCTACTTCTCTGAGATGGATCTCTGTTTACAAGTACATATAGAAATATAAAGAAGTCTGAGACACTTAGTGTGCCTCTTTTCCTCTGTTGGTGTTTGTCTCTGTGGGTTCAATCATAAATTTTCTGGGCACCCAAAACTGTCACTGCAATGAAAGGGAGTTTGGTGTGTGCAAGGAATGAAGGTTGAGCTCACTAAGGCCTAGTCTACACTGTAGAGTCTGGTTGACATAAGGCTGCTTACATTGACTTAATTATGTCAGAGTCTACACTACAGTCTTGCTCCCGCCAATATAAGTGCCATGCTACATGAACATAATGTGCTTGGGGTGATGTAGTTAGGGTGTCACTGTGGGTTACTTACGTGGACTATTGACTGTCATTATTAGCTGTCATTCTCCAGCATGGAGCCGCAAAATTGACAAGAAAGCCAGCCTCACAGCTCGAGCTGTCACTCTGGGGCGGGTGGAGGGCTCCAGCTAGAGCCTATCTGCCCTCTGGGCTCCCCGCTCCGAGCCAGGGATGGAAATGGGCAATAATCCATATATTTTTAAAAAGTCTTCATCTATACCAAACATTACCAAATCAGCAGTGTGCACACAGTAGATAATTAAAGCACTGATAACCAGTAAAATAAAACATTTAAGTTTTGTCCTGTCATTTAATACACATTTAGAAAAAATGGTAGCTTTGATAATGAAAATGACTAATTTACCTGATTGTGGAAATCAGGATTGAGTCATATAGGAAAAAAACGGATAATTGTTATGCTTCCTAGGGAAGAATAACAACTTCCAGAGCTGCTCTGTGAATATTAATGAAAATGTTTTTTACAGTTAAAATCAAATGTGTTAGTTTTGAAGCAAGAAGTCCACTGTCCGGTTTTAAGGCATGTTCCAATGATTGTGAGTGGAGAGGGTAAACCATTGAAACAAATGTGTTTGTCAGTTGGCCTCCCTGTTTTAGAGTTTCACAATAGTCTCATCAGTAGAAGGAGAGAGGAGTCATTATCTACAGTGGGATCTCAAACAAGCAAGGGCCACAGTGTTTAAAGGCAGCCACAAATCTGCTGCATGATCTCGGGCAAGTCACATAATCGTTCTGTGCCCCTGTGCTATTTGGATTGTAATTGTGGGAAGGATTTTCTCAATCCATGTGTACACAGCGCATAGTGCTATGGTGCCATAATTCAGTTAGGGTCTCTAGGCACTGTTGTAATAGAAATAAAAGATAGATAAATCCTAGGGCTGGTCTTCACTAGGGCTGGGGATCGTCTGTAGATATGCAACTTCAGCTATGTTAATAACGTAGCTGAAGTCAGCGTCTGTAGCTGACATACCTGCCATCCTCACGGCGGCGGCGGGCGGCGGCGCGCTCCCCTGTCGACTCCAGCTTACGCCCTTTGGCAAGCTGGAGTTCCGGAGTCGACGGGGGCAGCGCTCACGATCAATTTATCGCGTCCTGACGAGATGCGATAAATCGATCGCCAAAAGACCGATTGCTACCGCGCATAGTGAAGACAAGCCCCTAGGTTGTACAGTTCTACTCCCATTATGGACAGCACGTAACAAATGTAAGAATGCAAAATATTGGGAGAAGTACATTCTGTTGGAATTTGATGTAGGCTGATAGGAAAACTGAGTAGAAACAAAAATACAGTCATAGGCAGTAGAGTCTCACTTCAGCAGGAGTGAGTCCTTTATAAATGTAGCCATGTAACAGAAGCAAAATGAGTAACAGACAAGCCTGGGCAGCGACTACTGCATCCCTCCAGGTGCTCTTCTTTTGTCTCTCCAGCAGTCTTTTTTAAAGTCCTCTTTGCGCAGGTGTCCATGGAAGAGACTTGGGAAAGTAAAATTTGATTTAACTCCTTAGGTACTAGAGGCTAGGCAGCACCTGTGGACTCTGATTATTTTGGGGGAGGGGAACAGCTTGGAAGAATGTTACCTAGTATTTCATAGTGAGTTGAAGTAAATTATTTTCTCCCCTTCTCTCCCCCCTCCCATCCAATAAAATGTTTGATCCATGTTAATCATTTCCTTAATTATTTATAGTGTGACCAGCTGGAAGGGGAGGGTTACACATGCCCCATTGATAGGTGTCTTATTCTGGTAGCTTTAAGCCCACTGCTTCACCTAGAAATATGTTGGAGTTCATGTAGACTCTTCAGAACTATTTGTGTAAAGACACTCAAACTGCTAGTAATAAGTTACTTAATTTGAATTTTCTCTTTTATAGCCATTTTGCGTTCACTGATGTGAATTCTATAGTTCGCTATCTGGCTAGAGTTGCGACTTCCGCAGGGCTATATGGTTCTAATCTTCTGGAACACACTGAGGTGAGAAACAACCATTCATACTTGATTTTTTCACGTGGTTGCATTTTTGCTCATTTGGGGATTTAACTACATAGCCCTTGAATGATGCAGCATTTTTCTATATGAGAGTCCAACTATCTGGACAGCTGAAACTGCCTCCGATTACACATGTCCATGGATCTAAACATGGTAAAATTATTCACAATGGTTCCAAACCATGCTGGTCTCTTTCAGGGTGTACATTTTTCTTTCCATCTCTTCAGTTTTGGTACTATCACTTCCTCTGTTTATCACTTGTTTTTCTAACACAACTGTTGCTTGTGGCCTCCATCAGAGCTGCTGAGTGAATTATGCACAACTGTATGTGGAGATCTCACAAATTCTTACACCAACCAACCACCACCACATCATTTCTTTTTTGCCTCCTGGAGTTCTAAGAAAAAAAATTGCTTATTCCCAGTCTCCACACTGTCGCCATGCAGGCTGCATTCTGGTCTGGAACTGTGGGTGGACATTTGACAAGTTGGCAGGATTTCCTCCCTTGGAGTTCTAAATTTTCCAAAATTTCTTCAAAATTAAACTGAGATGAATCTAAAGTTTTTCCATAATCCAGAGATCCTTCTTAACTTAATTTTGTTAATATAAATGAAGATATTACAATTATCAGGACTTGGTATGATGTGGAATTGAGAAGAAATTTTTCCTGGCTTCAGCTTAGAAGATCCATGTGTTTGAATTTTAACTTAGGTGCCTGAGATTGATAGTGGTAACAGAATCGTTTTGACTGAGTTAGTGTACGGTTATTAGGGGGTTGACACCCCCTCACAGTACAATATTCTTTTAAGGCAATGAAGATCAGTCTTCAACCCTGGCAGTTGCCTACTTTGACATGTAAGAGAAGTACTGCTTCGTTATGTTGCTTATGAATTTTTCATTGTTAATAATTTATTTAACCACAAAAAGCTAACTACCTAACCCGAATTAGAACTTGAACTATGAATGTGTGCAAGACTTAAGTGTTCAAAAACACATTTGCAAGGTCAGTAACTTTAATAGAATATACTTAATTTCATCTATTGTTTTTTCAAAACTAAAATTAGGCTTTGAGAAATGTTAAGACAGCTGCATTTGTGGTGGGAATATTTCAGAATAATTGTAAATGAGAGAGTTGAATTTTACAGTCCTGTAACATCTGTGTCTGCCACGTCAGCTTGGCTGTTGGAAGAATTCTTACTGCAGTGTACATATGGAATGGATTTAGAAGGATTATAAGAGAGACTTTGCAACTGAGGTATCAAGTTTGTATGCGAGAACCAGATCCTCACTGGTGTAAATGGGTGCATTTAAGTCAATGGAGTTGTCCATTTACACCAATTGAGGATCTGGCCCTTACTGCTTGAAATTTTAAAATTTGGACGTCTTTATTTCCTTCTCAGAGTAAACTTTTTGCGGGGATGGGAGAGGAGGAGGTTGGGAATACAGTGGAAAAACTGGCGTGTTTTGTTTTTTTAAAAGTGAAAAACAGGTGACAGGATGGTGCATCATGTCACTAATATACAGCCAGAAGAATGAATGGAATCAAATGAAACAGGAATGCTGTCCCTTAACATTAAGGAATAACTCTAGATTCATGACAGTACATGAACATTTTGAATTCTCTTTATTAATGTTTTAAGTATTGCGGCTTTTTTTTGTAATGTGCAATCTGGAAGTCATTTCATGTTTTAGACCAAGGCAAAATCTCAGACTGCTGGACATCAGTGGCCAGATTCTATCCATTGCACTTGTGTCAATCTGAAGTAACTCTATAGTACTCAGTGGGGTTACACCAGTCTAAATCCAGTCTGACTGCAAACATTCTCTTTAAGCATATAATACACACAGAGTTCACAGAGAAGTGTATCCATATTGCTAAAATTGTGAATAATCCCTGAACCAATATTGTGAGTGAGGAGCTTCTACATTTCGTGTTGGGAATGGTCTTGTTGATGTTGTTCCTGGGGGAATTCTGTTCCAAAAAGTTAAAAATTCCGTGCACAATATTTTTAAATTCTACGTATTTTATTTGCAAAGGTTACACAATATAATCACACCAGTTTCAATTATTTTCATAATTTATTTCAAAATACCTATCAAGTATGTAACCATACAGACAACAAAGATGATTCAGGAAATGTTTTTTGACAGATTCCTTACTAGGCTTATTAATACAGAACTTTGAGTAATAATTCATTTGAACTACAATACAGAAATATTTGTCGTACCCCTCAGAAGCAGTGCAAAGGCTTGGAGGGGGAGTCAGGGGTAACGGAGGAGCTGATGGAGAGGGAAGTAGTTGTTGGGAAGGGTTGTGTGAGTGAGCCTGCCCCCCACCCCGCAGACTGTGGCTGACCACTAGCCTTTACCACTCACTCAACCACTCCTCCTGCCCAGTCCCCATGTGGCCCTACACCCTCACTCAGCCACCCGTCCCGCCATCCTCATGTGACTCTGCACCCCTGCTCCTATTCAGCCTCTGCTCAAGTCTATTCCCCACCCCTTCTGAAACCCAGTCTAAGACAGATCCCGAACAGCCTTGGGTGCCCTGCTCTCTGTTTCACCCCTCTTCCCCCACCGTATCTCAGACCTCCTCACCTGGCCCTGCAGATAAGGCTCTGTGAGGAACACAGCCTCTGCTCGCTCCCTGTTGGCTGATGATGATGATTGCTATGGCCGGTGAGCCTGCTGCCTCTGTTCTGGTGCCACAGCACTCCTGCTGAGTGAAAGCTGTAACTGCAGAGCCTTTTTGACAAATGTATTTTCTGCAAAGGAAAAAAGAATCTGCAGGACACATGAATTCTGTGCATGCGCAGTGGCACAGAATTCCCTGAGGAGTATATTATGCTGTCCTGCCTTTAGGGCAGGAGACTGGATTAGATGACCTCTTGAGGTCCCTTCCAGTCTTACACTTCTGTGATTCTATGATTTTATGTTCAGAGTCATGTATTTAATACTACTACCCACTTTCTCATGAATGATAGGCTTGGATGTGGTTTTTTGACCAGCAAGAATTTCTATAACTTTAAAGGGTATTTTTGCCTGTTAAATATGTTGTTGACTTCTTTTCTCCTTAAAATTAGATTGACCATTGGCTGGAATTCAGCACAACAAAGTTATCTACCCGTGCCCAGTTTGGTTCAGCAGTCCTTGAGCTTAATCACTGTCTGTCTCTGAGGACCTACTTGGTTGGCAACTCCCTGAGTCTGGCAGATTTGTGTGTCTGGGCTGTACTAAAAGGTATTATACAGTTGTTCTCTCAGGTTTGCAAATGTGATACAATGCTAAAATCTGTTTCCTTTTAGTCTCTAGTTTCTGCAATGATTTTTAGTTAGGAGAATTTTGTAGGAGTAACATCTGGTAATCATGAGGTTTTGTGCCTTTTGTTAACAAAGCTGATAAGAAATATAGAATTATAGTGTGATGTATAATTAAGAGTGTCTTCAGCCTTTCTGTTAAAATACCAGTTTTTCATGGGGTATTTTTCTTCTCAGATATGAAAATATACTCTAGGCTAAAATTTTGCATCTGACTCTAACCAGGGTGTAAAATATCACTCAGATCTTGTACAGCAGAGGTTCTCAAACTGTGGTATGTGGACCACACATTCAGGTGGTCTGTGGATAGTTCCCTCTAAGCTGCACGGCTGCACATGAAAAAATGAAGGACCGCTCACCTAATTAGTGGAGCTGCACAGGCATGGCTCCACTAATAAGGTGCCTGGACCCTGGAGAAGATGCACATGTAAGTTGAGGTGGTGGCCTTGGGGAAGAGTAGGGAGGTGGTGGTGGGGTGAGAAGAGGGATTGGGGGGAGAATTTGGGTCATGCAGGGCTACAGCAGCCAGAGGAAGAGGCAACTTTCTCTAGCTCCAAGGCTACGGCTGCTGGGGACAGACCCTCCCCTTCCTGTCCACCCCACCCACCCCAGCCCCAGCTTGGGGGCTGCTGCTGTGGGGGAGACCCACCCTCCTTCCCAGCCCCAGCTCAGAGGGGAAGAGGGCACATCCATCGCATTAGAAAGGTAAGGCTATTGATATTAAAATGAGTTGTGTGCTTTGATTTGTAGAACAAAAAAATAATTTTTTTTTTGTATAGTGCTTTTATCCAAAGTGCTTTACAATAGTTAGCTAATGATACAAACAACATTTGGAAAGATCATTAAGTGGTCTGCCAAAACCCTCAGCAATTTTCAAGTGGTCCTCGGGGAAAAAAAAAAGTTTGAGAACAGCTGTTGTACAGAAATATTTAATTAGACTCTGGTGTTATTAGAGGGAGCAATCTAATTTTGCTTGGTTTGTGTGCTTTCACGGCATAAGTTCAACATCCAGTTGGAGACTGGACGTTGCTGTGTTTTTGACCATCTAATATTTTAACTATTGTATTCATGGGGAGGCATGGCCATATTGCCAATGGCTTTAGTTTCTATAATTATCTTTAATATGGAGGTGGGTGGTATACGAAGAGGTTCACATCTTTTTTTTCCTCTGGAGACATTAGGAAAGATTTCGGAGTCTTCTAAAGTAAGTGCATTTTTTTACCCAGTTTATCTATGGTAAAGAAGTGTCATTTTTCACAACTGGTTGAGATGTGAAAATGGTGAAGCCTATTTTTAATCCGCATTGTCATTTTAAAAGTGACTGTTACTAGAAGTCCAGCTATTCTAGTTACAAGGTTACACTTTTAAAACCAAAATTTGTTTCCCAACAGGCAGTAGTGCATGGCAAGAACAGCTGCAACAAAACAAGGCTCCAGTTCATATGAAGCGCTGGTATGCCTTTCTTGAGGCACAGGGTGCCTTTCAATCAGTGGGTACCAGGTGGGCTGCAGCTGCATCAAAGATCAAAGTGGTAAGCTTTGTTCTGATTATATGGTGAAGGTGGCTGTTCTGTTTGTGCACGATAGTAAAAGTTTGTGTCTTCTGGTAGCTTACTTCAGAAGTTATGCTAAAGGGAATTAGTTGTACTGTAAATCAAAGGTTTTAACTTTTATAAGGATTTTATCTGAGTAATTTCATCCCCAAATGTTTATGGATATTGATAAGGAGGGGCTCTGGAAAAGTGACTGTAAAAATGGCCTCTGTTACTCAGAGGTACTCCATATTTGTATTCAGAGTTCAGTCTGATTGCTTTAGTAATAAGTGTTTTTACAATTTCTGTTAGTACTGCAAAGCCATCTATAGTAGAATGAGATCAACAGAGTTGTTAACCAAGTTCCATTTGAAAGCAGTGGGAGTTCACAGATAATTAAGCACGAAACTTAGTTTGCCGAAATTTTCCTACTTGTAGTGAGGAACAGAAACAAAACCTATCTGGACTTTCCAATATCATGTCAAGTTTGCAGATATCACCGTTTAACTTTGAAACTTAGTGAGCATGACATGAAAGTCATCTGAGAAAGGAATGCCACGTTGCCATTTTTCAGTCTCCTTTAGAGAAGAATCCTGCTTTAAGTGTTTGTATCATACAGCTTGTGTATATTTAATTATGTCATTGTTAATTTTTAAGGCAACAGACAAGAAACAAGATGTTGGGAAATTTGTGGAACTTCCAGGTGCAGAGATGGGGAAGGTCATTGTTCGGTTTCCTCCTGAGGCCAGTGGGTAAGATGAGCTGTTTTAAGAATGGTTTGTGTTTTTTATCCACATTCCCTTCCAAAACTGTAAGACAGGAAAGGGATTGTGTTTTATCTTGGAAATTAGTTACCAGATTAGTGTGTGTTAACAGTTGAATTCAAGGGTGTCTCCTGTCCTAATGATGGTCATGTGTATAGTTGGTTTAGTTAAGGATGAGAAGTGTCTTAGAGGTGATTTCCATAACAAAAGAGGATGTTAAAAGTCACTTAATGTGTTCTAAAGTGTTTTCATTAGCAAAGGTTGACACTTACCAAAGCTGTCAGTTACTTAGAACCAGATCCCATAAATAACAGTAAAAAGAGCACTAATCCATACATCACGAACTCCATACAATGTTGTTTTCCAGTTACTTTCAATGTCCTGTTCCTTCTTCTTAGAAGGATTTGATAAAGCTTAAAATTGCTATTTAATGATTTTTTGTTCTGTAGTCTGGTTAGCCAACATTTCATGACTTGTTTCAGACTTTTTAATACTGTTTTCTCATTCTGTTAATCAGATAGTACTCAAATAGTATGATTTATACTAATATGTTGTATATGCATGTAATTTTACAAATGGTGTGGACAAGAACCATAAAACAAAGTAGCTTTTTGTTTTTGGAATCTATGAGGTATTTTGAGGGGGAGAGCCCCCCACTACCATGAGTGAACAAACATCTGGAAAAGTGAAAAATTTGTAGAAGTAACAGTGCATACACTTTTGTGGATTTGAGTTTATCCAGGTTCTTGGATACCTCTGCTACTGTATGATGGAATTCACTAACGCATCTGAATTCCCCAGTGAAAGTGTTTCAGAATGTTGTGAACTCTTAAAATTATTGGCATTTTAAATAAGATTAGTTTTTTTATTAATCAAGTGAAAATCAAATTCAGTGTAGACTAAAAACTGTTTTATCCTTAATGTCGCAAAGAGTAATTTTAGTCATATCTTCAGGTGCATTATGAAATCCTAGCTCTGAGATTTAAAATCTAACAGATTGTGTTATACTACATATATATACTTAGTATTTTATATTAAATATTTAATATTTTAGATATCTAAAATATTAAATTTCTTTAAGTGTTCAGTATTTCTATAAATATAAAATAGCTTTTGGTGGTTGATTTGTTTTAAATTTTAACCTATTCTCCATTTCCCTCTTAATCCTCCAACAGACTGTATCCTACAAAAGAAATGTAAATAAACCTGCTGCTATGTTAACCTTGTTTTCTGAAATGTCTTTATTTTTAGGTATTTACATATTGGTCATGCAAAAGCTGCTCTGCTAAATCAGCATTACCAGATTAACTTTAAAGGAAAACTGATCATGAGGTTTGATGACACAAATCCTGAAAAAGAAAAAGAAGACTTTGAAAAGGTACAGTAAGAGAGCAGTGGAAGCCATTCATTGGAGAAATTAGAACGGTAGGCAGGCTTGCTATTTCAGGGTTGGCTCTTTAGAACAGTAGTGTTTAACTTTGCATGAAAACTCTTCCAAGCCATCCCATATTTGCCTTAAAAACCAAAGAGCTTTTGGTCCAGTAGCCTAATTATTCTATGACTTCCCAATTCTTTCTTGCCCCTCCCCTATTATTTATAATCTCTATTAAATCCATGTAAATCTGTTGACAATCAGTTTATAGACTCTGCCATTTGTGATTAGGTCAAGTAACATGGTAATCATGGTACTACTTTAAAAGCTTTTGTAATCTTAAATACAACTGGCTTCAGTCACAGAAAACTTACTGTAACAGAAATCCCAGATCCACACTAGGAAATTTCCCAGGGGTCCAATGCAGTTGAAGTGGTTTAACATTTTTAATAATTTATTCTTGCTGCCACTTTTTCACTATTTGTAGCATCCATGAGGTGAAGAAAAGGGAGGAATCTCTGATTTCCTGCCACTTCCAGTCTCAGGATTCATCATCGTACAGGAGCGTTTTGAGGGTTGCACTGTTCTCACTCTATTACAGGGGTGGGGAACCTATGGCCTGCTGACCGGATTCAACCCACTGCTTCATTTAATCTGGTCCATGGCAAGTCTCTGCACCGTGGGTCAGAAGCTCCGAGCCTCTACACCCCCCTGTGTGCCTGGAGTTGTGAGCACTGGCTTGCCCTGCCGCAGTGGGAAGCTGGGGTTGCCAGGCCGTTAAAAGTCCATTTGACTTCGAGCAGCTCCTCAGAGCAACCAGCACATCCCTCCAGCCCCTAGGAGCAGGAGTGATTGGAAAGGTCTACATACTGCCCCCAGTACCAATTGGCTGGGATTCCCAGCCAATAGGAGCTGTTGGGGCAGCATGCACCATGCACAGCCCCCTTGTCCCTCCTTTCTGGGAGCAGTGCGAAGCCAGGGTGGGCAGGGAGCCTGCCTTAGCCCTGCTGCATTGCCAACCAGCAGCCACCTGAGGTGAGCGCCACCTGGCTGGAGCCCAACCCCTTCCAGCACCCTAACTCCCTCCCAGACCTTGAACCCCAACCCCCTCCCATATCCAAACTCCCTCCTGGAGCCCATACCCCAAACCTCTTCCTGCCTTCCAGCCCCAAGCCTGCTCTCCCACTCCAAACTCTCTGGCCCCAGCCCAGTGCACTCTTCTGCATCTCAAACCCCTCATCCCTAGCCCCACCCCAAACCCACACCACCAGCCAAACCTTTGCCCCCTCCCACACCCTGAAAACCCCTCATTTCTGGACCCATCCAGGAACTTAGGGGAAACCCTGAGCTGCTTCCATTCCCCCCACTGCATCCTCCCACCCCGTCACAGGACTGGAGCCATGAGCACTGGCTCGCCCTGCCTCAGGGGTAAGCCCCAAGCCTCTGTGCCCCACCATGGGGCTGTGTGTGGCCTGCGACTGATTTTGTTTGTTTGTTTGTTTTGTTTTGTTTTTCTGTGGGTCAGTGGCCCCATGATAGAAAATGGGTTCTCCACCCCTGCTTTATTAAATGTACAACAAGAAGAACTTGTTGCCAGTTTTTGTCTCACTTTCTTGTCCCACCCTCCCTTGGAGGAGCTGATCTCATTCCCCTGCTCTATAGCAATCACTACCTATGTATCCCTTTGGTAACTTCAGTACTATGAACTAATGATGAATGGATCCAGTTGATTTTTGTGTGTGTTAGTTCTTCCTGCTGCCTTCAGCAATGGAGACTTTTAAAATTCAGAGGAAGTTTGGCATAGAGTTAGAAAGCTTCTCTGCATGTATGAATATTAGTGTATCACTCTTTTCAGGTTATCCTGGAAGACGTTGCGATGCTGCACATCAAACCAGATCAATTTACATATACCTCAGATCACTTTGAAACTATAATGAAATATGCTGAGAAGCTTATTCAAGAAGGGAAGGCATATGTGGACGATACTCCTGCAGAACAAATGAAAATGGAGCGTGAGCAGAGAATAGAATCTAAACACAGAAATAACTGTAAGATGCTTTATGGCTCTTCTCCTGGCCCTGTTATCTCTGTCAATAGAATATAATCTTGTTTCATTCTGTTAATCATTCCACCTAGCTTTGGTTTTAATTGTATACTGAGAATATTTAGCAAGCCAGTAGGAACACTGAGGTCCTCAGTGCCCTGCTCTTCAAGACTAAAAGACGCAAGAAGCTTGTTGTTACACACCAGTTTATCACATCTATGTATGTTCATAATGCATATCTGCTGTACAGTCTTACACTCACCTACAAGTGTGTGAGAAATACTGGACTGTTTGAGTTTGGATCTAAACACATGCAGCAATAACTTCGATGTTTGACAATATCAGTAACAAAATATGGTGTTGGAGACTGGTCAGAAATACCGTAGGTAACTTAAAGTATTAAATTTTTTGTTTGGTAGCTGTTGAGAAGAATCTACAAATGTGGGAAGAAATGAAAAAGGGAACAGAATATGGACAAATGTGTTGTCTACGAGCAAAAATAGACATGACTAGTAACAATGGGTGTATGAGGGACCCAACCCTTTATCGTTGCAAAAACCAACCACACCCACGCACTGCAAGTAAATACAGGTACGTGCACTTTCTGTTAATATTGACTATGGTATGCATTTTTTCTTTTCTTCAGCAGATTTCATTTTAACTACCTGGTAATTGCTTGCATTTTCTCAGTCAGAATGTGTATCTAATCTCCTTGTAGAGACAGCACTTCTTCAGAAGGCTCATAAAACCTTTGCTGTGACCAGCATTTCAAAACGGTACCTACCCATTGATGAAAATTCTATAACAAGTCCTTATGCTCGTGTCTTTGTAAGATGGGCCATTTAATAATAAAAACAAATAATTCTCTCCACATGTGATGAGTACCATTTTTCTTAAAAAATCTTGGCAACCCATTTTGACTGTCTGCATTACAAGCAGCCAAACAATTGGATTTAGTTTTTACTTAATCTCTCAATTTAAAGAACTTTGAAGGTTAATCTTTAGTGCGATGTGGTGTCCTTGACCTATTTAGCGGAGTGTCAACTGCGTGCATAGCAACTATTCTTCATTATGAAGAATTACTTCATGTGCATTGAACTAAGAATACTTGCAGAACACTCAAGTAAGGAATAAACTATAAACACCTATTTCCACCCACTCTTCCCACTGTTATAGCTTCAACAGATGGGAAATGTTGACTTGATATGGATGTTGAACTAAAATGGTGGCTTTGGCTCTTGGTAAAAATGCATTTAAAACAGAGGCATGATGTACTCACTTGTAATTACAAGTCACTGCCTCAGTTGTTATCTCTGGCTGTTGAAGTTTAAACTATGGCCTGAACATGGATATTTTTTTAATGATGCGTATTAGTACAAAGTGTAGGGGAAAATGTAGGTGTTGAAAATTTGTTCTTGTTTTTTGAAGTATTGAGGGATTGAATTATTTGATTTTGCCTTTGCTTATAAAATGTTGTTTAATATATTTTAATTGGTTTGGTCTTTTTTTTAATAGAAGCGCTCAGTATCAGATGTGCTGTTTTAACTAATTCTTGGAGGTCTGGTGACCATTTTAAGGATTTTTGACTGATTATAAAATATGGAGTAGTACTTAGTTTTATGGATATGGTTTTCAGATGCAGGTAAACTATGTATATTCTTTTCCTGGCTTATTAATTTAAGATCTTCTTTCTTTTTAGTGTTTATCCTACATATGACTTTGCCTGCCCCATTGTTGACAGTATTGAAGGTGTCACACATGCATTAAGAACAACAGAATACCATGACAGAGATGAACAGTTCTACTGGATCATTGAAGCCTTGGGCATAAGGAAACCGTACATCTGGGAGTACAGTCGTCTAAACCTCAACAACACTGTGCTATCTAAAAGAAAGCTCACCTGGTTTGTCAATGAAGGGCTGGTAGATGGATGGTATGTTAAATGCATTTCTGCTATAGCAGCAATTGTATGTAATCACACGTATGCTATGCATAAAGAAAATCATAGAATGCATGCATCTACTTTTCTTTGGTTAAAGAAATACTGACTTCTTTCAGCTATAGCCTGCAAGTTCTCGTTTTAGTTTTCTTGTCACTTAAATGCCAAGTGTGTAGGTGTCTCTATCAATGCAATTTCCTCCTTTTTCAGTCTTCTCTGAAGCAAGCCAAATGGGGGGAAGAGGGGAATTTTGTTGGGATTTACAAGTTAACCATCATGCTTGTGTTTCCAGGACAAGAAATATACTAGTATTGCTTTGCTCTGCTTCAGTTTTTACTGCTATAAAATGGGGATGCTTTTTTCTACCCCTGTAAAGCACTCAGGTCAAAATTTTCAAAAATGGGTGCCTAAAGTTGGAGTTCTTAACAGCGACTCAGACATTAAAATGCCCTGAGAGAATGTTGAGCACCTTTTGACTTCAGTGGGAAGCGCTGAGTCTTCCAAACTTCTTTATTTTAGAGAAGAGACATAAGAGAGCTGGACATAATAAATGCATAATGAATGGTACAGAGAAGGTAGCTTGGGAACTTTTATTCCTCCTTTCCCATAGAAATACAGGTGTGCATTCAGTGGACTTGCAAGGTCAGAATATAAGAATGGCCATACTGGGTCAGCCCAGTGTCCATCCAGCCCAGTGTCCATCCAGCCCAGTGTCCATCCAGCCCAGTGTCCTGTCTACCAACAGTGGCCAGTGCCAGGTGCTTTTCCTTATTTACTTTCTCCACACCACTCATCATTTTATATACCTCTATCATATCCCCCCTTCGTCTCCTTTTTTTCCAAGCTGAAAAGTCCTAGCCTCTTTAATGTCTCCTCATTTGGGACCTGCTCCAAACTCCTAATCATTTTAGTTGCCCTTCTCTGAACTTTTTCTAATGCCAGTATATCCTTTTTGAGGTGAGGAGACCACATCTGTACGCAGTTTTCGAGATGTGGGCATACCATGGATTTATATAAGGGCAATAAGATATTTTCCGTCTTACTGTCTGTCCCTTTTTTAATGATTCCTAACATCTTGTTTGCTTTGACTGCCGCTGCACACTGTGTAGATATCTTTAGAGAGCTATCCACAATGACTCCAGTAGCAAAAATGATAGAAGAAAATACTGTCTGACAGCATACAATTAGACTGGATCTTGTTGCTACAAGATATCTTTGAGCCCCAGAGAATAGCAGGGTTGAGAAAAAGGGTTAAATTGTTATGTGGATAACTTGTATATTTAAATGAATACTAAATGTTTTTTAAAAAACAAACAAACTAGCTTTGGAAAGAATAAATCCTCTAGCTTAAGTGCTAGGAGATAACTTGCCTCCTAATGATGGGAGAAAACTTTTTTTTTCCCATGGGGGATCAGGGGTCGATCAGGTTATCTCATAATCGCCTCCTGCAGGGTTATGTCTTCTGATGTTAGCCACTGTTGAAGCCTGGAGATTGAACTTCATAGACACTTGACAATGTACTAGCACCTCTCTGAAGCTGGTATCTTGTTCTCCAGAATCGGTGAAGAAACCATTTACGTTTTTGGTGTTAACTGATGCAGAGATGTTTGAGTCTGCAGAGAGCCTGAGCAGTATCTGAGATCTGAACTGCCCCATGCATCTTGATGAGATGTTAACTTAGATGCCTAGTGAGGATGATTTTAAATCTAAATATTGACTATTTCATTCCTCATGTAACAGAAGGGGAAGTGGAGTTGAGGGAGTAGTGAGAATCACAGATGTGCACAACTTACTACAAGTTAAGTTTACTTTTGATGCCACAAGTAGGTGACATGTAGGAGAGTCCACCACTTCCCCCCCCATCAAAAAACAGCCACATCCAAAGACCTTTAGCAGCGTCCATGGACATATTTAAGTCCATATTGAGAGGGAGCCACACTCATGGAAGCCCAGGACAGCTAAAGGGAGCTCAGAGAGTATTTTGAACATCTGCACAATATACAGTGAGGAGTGTCTCATTGGTGACTCACATGGGCAGAATTTATTTTATGGATGGAGCTTAGAGTGCTACCACCTTTTTCCTCCCAATACGAAACTTAAATAAGATACAGGAAGAAAGCTGGAAGTTCCAAACTTTGGCATAGGAAGGGCAAAGAATGGTTTTAGAACAAAAGGGAAGGAGGGGGCAGAATAGCACATCTTACTCCCCAATACTAAGTATTGACTTGTGATGGGAACACATAACTTGGACCTTTTCAATTTTTGACAGACCCACCAAGGATTGAATGGATTTGGAAAAGAACTTTTGTCACTGAGAGGTGGTTTTCCATCCTAAGTTAGTGTTCAGGAATCCTGGCGTGCAACAAAAGAAACTCTGTATTAGAACTGTCCATAAATGGAGAAGTTTGGTCTCCTGGGCTGTCAAGCTAGCCTCTTTCGCCCAGCTCTAAATTCACACAAACAAAATAATACAGAAGTCTATTTTCTTGAAACTTAAATAAATATTAAAAAATCAGTACTATATGTCCTGCTTAATAAACATAATTTAGTGCATAATAGTAGATGCTGAATGAACTTCTCGACTTTTTTCTCTTTTTCTACCAGGGATGACCCAAGATTTCCCACTGTGCGTGGTGTGCTGAGAAGAGGCATGACTGTTGAAGGGCTAAAACAGTTTATTGCTGCACAGGTGAGTTGTTTTTCCCTTCTCCTTATTATTCTTGAAGTCTGATTGTAAACTTGAAAACAATAGGGTGAGCTTTCAGTTGAAGCATTTATGCCACTCAGCCAAGATTTTCTCCTTTTGAGGACTCATTCCTGTCATGGCTTAGGTCCCAGTCCTGCTTACGTTTATGCATGTGAACAGCCCTTTTGTAAAACTGTGAGTCTGCAAGATTTTTGAGCCTGTAGTGTGTTGAACTCCCATTGGTATAAATGGTCGTTTGGATTGAGATTGTGGCAGCAGTGGGCCCTTAATGTTTATTTTATAAGATGAGGATTAAGCTGAAAAATGCACATTGTTGCTTTTGGTAAACATGCTTAGCATTTATATTGTGATTCTACAGACTTTAAGAATAATATTCAAGATTTGTTTGTTAACTTTGCCTTCTAGGGCTCCTCCCGATCTGTTGTGAACATGGAATGGGATAAAATTTGGTCATTTAACAAAAAGGTACATGCTTGTATTTGATGCTCTTTTTTTTTCTTTGTATCCTCTTCCCTGGGTTATGTAGTGAATCCACTGTTCACTGGAGTGCTCATCATAAAGAGTAGCAATTCTTTAAATATATTGCATCATCTGGCACATTTTCAGGAAAATGGAATGTCTCCTCTTTCTAACATGGCCTGGCACTAATCATATTGACTTGCGAAACCAATATTGCGTTGTTTTACTTAGAACTATGTAGAAAGGTAATGATACTTTTTGTGAATCTGATCTGAAAACTCTGCATTTCATTTTTCTGCTTTCAAGCTGCGAGCTATCTGTAAGAAGGTATTACTTAATGCTTCTTTTGCCTTAGCACATGGCTTACAGTACCATAAGCATACATTAAGCAGCTTCATAGCACAATCACATTTGCTTAGGTAATAAGAGCTGCACAAATCCATTTAAAATGCATTATTCCTGTTAAAATGCTGCCCAGTTCTTACTTGACTTATTTGTCAAAGTAGATGGAAAACTCTGTTCCAGTCAATTCATGTTGTCTAGTTTTCCTTTCTGAAGTGAAAGTACTGAGGGCTTTTGTGTATTTCCTGAATGAAAATATGTATAATAGCCATTTTTGATGTTCCTTAACTGAGTGTCAAATAAGGAATACTGCATCTTAATATGGTTAGTTGCTTCTTGGCAGTGAATGCTTGGACACTATAATAAGGCGAATCATTAGAATGCTGATTGTATAACTTTGTGTGAATGCCTGTAACTCTTGCACTGGGTTTCCTGCTTGTTTTTGCTGAGGCCTTACTGCAGATCTGTTCATTTAAGTAGTATTTGCTTGTCTGGCATGTCTTGTATCCCTTCCTACCTTTTGTATTTGGTCCATTTGGTGTATATAAAGGATTATCAATTGGTTCTTTCTGTTGCTGCATAAATACTAATAACTTTTGTGTAGTGGATTTTTAAAAATATGGGCGAGTTGATACTTAATTAAAAATGGTTTTAAGTATATTATCTTGAAACTCTTGCTCCTTGGGTAGCACCGTATTTATCAGCCAAATTCTGTCGTCCTCTATATGTGCACTTGCATTGGAGTCAATAAGATAAATGAGGACAGAAATTTTTCTTATACATTTCCCAGTCTGATATAAAAGATCTCTGCAGGCAGAGAGCTCTTATTGTGCTGTTACGTTGTGGAGACAGTCACCTGGGGGAGTATTAAAACAAAGGGCATGGTTATAACAATGAAAACAAATCATAACCTTAATTGTAAAATTATGTGCATTAGGTATTAAATCATACAGGAGCATATAAGGCCTCTAGATGTTGAGGTACCTTAAGCCGTTTCCTATTACATCTGTCTGAAACATCTTAAGGGCATGGCTTTCACATATACTGACTCACTGATAAATGTATGACTGCTGAATCCAAAGCACACCGTACTTGCTAGTGCTCAGCAATTTGGGTATAAAATAGATGGACAAACTGTTCACTTGTAAAATTGCTATTTACTTGTTTATTCCTGTTGTAGTGAAAGGAAAAACATAAACATATTTACTTGCAGTCATTCAGTTTAGCAGCCAACTCACCTGCCATTTAGTCTGCCACTGTTTCCTGCTAGCCTTCCACTGCCCCTTGTGTGTACTGTACTGATCGAACGAAGTTGTAAGAGATTCAGGAGACCTTGTGAAAGGTGGTGGTTAGCGGGTGAAAACAGACTTTATAAAAAAATAAAAATATAGGAGATGCTGTGGTGGTAGCTAGTTTGGCAAGAAGACACTATTGCGAGGAACTCGTGAGTTTAATACTATGGTATTGCCTTATTATAGTGATCTAATGCTGCTGTATTAAAATGGTGTTTCTTAATATTATAGACCCAACTGGTACTCCTTGCACAGGCAAAGCTAGCTCTGAGTCTGAGAAATGAACATAGGACCAGGGTCTGTGCTAGCAAAAATATGGCATCCAATGTATTGTTTTAAAATGGATTGATCTAGGGAAAAAAATGGTCCAGCAGGCAGATTTAGTACAGTTACAGAGTATAACTACACCAATATAGGTCTTATTTTCTTCCTTCCCAGTGAAACAGTGATTCGAGATCTGGTTTACTTGTAGTATGATAGTACCAGATTTGCAGCTTCTGTTTGCTATCAACAACTTTGCCTATTTAAATATAGACTTTTTTACAGAGATCTGAAAAATTGCTTAAGGATTGCTCACTTTTGACTATATACTTTCTTGTTTGTCTTGCTTTTATAGCTTTCAATGAAAGTAGCATTAAAAGGCAAATAGGTGCAGTAACACAAAGAATACCATTTAATAGTCCTATATTTTCACTTTACTTTGTTTCATGTAATCTTTTGCTTGGACACTGCCCAGAAGTCATGATTATCATCTTTCTATTTCTTATAGGTCATAGACCCAGTGGCACCTCGGTATACTGCTTTACTGAAGGATGAAGTGGTCACTGTGAACGTCCCTGAAGCCCTAGAGGAGATGAAAGAAGTGGCCAAACATCCAAAGGTTGTGCATGTATTTGTCATATTTTGATAACTACTGTATGGTACTGATCATTAAGACTGATGCTGGCCATAGGTTAGAGCAATCAACTAGGACCGAGGAGGGAGTGTCTGGTGTTACAATTTAGCACTAAAAGTATGAGATCAGGCTAAGGACTTGGACATCTCTGTGCTTTTCATACATTTTAAGACTAGAGGGGACCGTTGTGATCTATTCTGACATTCTGTATAATATTTCTCTGAATTAACTTTGAGTTTCTTTCTAGAAGATATGATCTAATTCAATCTTAATTTAAAAATTGCTAATGGCGTATTGATCAGGGGATGATCTAGACTCCTAAACCCATTTTGTTTGTGACCGTAGATGGAGCCAGATCTCAGGAAAAGAGAAATTGTGCACTATCACATTGCACATCTTCCTTATCTTTGTCCTTGCAGACTGCATGTCTTGGGAAGGAAATGAATAAAACTCTCTTGTTGGCAGTATTGCGAAATCCAAACTCTAAAAAATCATGACAGGCCCCAAAATATCAAGAATAGCTTAAAAATCGGGTGACCTATTTTTTTAAAGACTGTATTGCATTTGAGTTATGGTGTTTGCATCCTGAAAGCTCTGAAGTAAATGGAGTCATGTTTTGAAGCTTTTCTCTACAACCCCAAAGTTTAAAACTCATATTCTTAATAAAAGCCAAGATTCTCCTGCAATCACATGATTCTGGGAGCTGGGAATTTAAGAAAAGCATGAAATAGCGTGACTTGTGTAAAAATGGCAACACTGCTCAGACCCATCCCTCCGTTTGTCCTATGGTGAGAACTTTTCCCTGGTTTAGTTATGATTCTCTTTAAGTATATGATATGTGTTGTAATTCTTTTTCTGTATACACTCATGTAGAGCAGTGTGTCAGGACTCAGCTCTGTTAGCTAAGCCAATCAACTTGTATGATAACCAACTTTGCATTTTTCTTAATACACAGAATGCTGATGTTGGCTTGAAGCCTGTGTGGTACAGCTCCAAAGTGCTGATTGATGGTGCAGATGCGGAGACTTTGACTGAGGGAGAGACTGTTACGTTCATAAATTGGGGCAACATTATCATCACTAAAATACACAGGTAACAAGTGTAAAATGTAAAATAATTCCAAGTTAGTGATTTCTCCACTCCGCTTTTCCTTGACAAGAATAGCCTTCTTGCATCTTGAAATGTTAAAAGATAACACGGATAATCGTTTTTAAATGGATCACAAAGCTGCCTGTTCAATAAATAGTACATCTTACTGTAGTTCTGGGTCTGAAATTACTAGTGAGCCCAGATGTTGCATAAAAATTCTTCTTCTTCAATTTACTGATGCATTCTGTAGTTGTTGTATGTTAGTTCTTACAATATGAATTCTTTCTTTTTTAAAAAAAACTGATGTCACCTTAGAACAGCCTGCAGATCTGCTCTGTGACTGATACTTGGTATAAGCAAAAAGAACAAGGAGCACTTGTGGAACCTTTCTAGCCCACAAAAGCTTATGCCCAAATAAATTTGTTAGTCTCAAAGGTGCTACAAGTACTCCTCATTCTTTTTGCAGATACAGACTGACACGGCTACTTCTCTGAAACTTGGTATAAGAGGTCTCATCCTAAAAGTGAACATATGCTCTTGCAGATTGAAAAACAAATCAGTTTGCCTATTTAAATTAGAAGATTTCAAAAAGTCAAAATGAATTTTAATAACATTTTAATAACTTCAAAATCATTGTGCTGAAATCTTAAAGTTGAAAGGTTAATGGAATCGTGTAAGGATTTTTTCTATGCCTTGTACAACATTTTGCTATTTAGTTTTAATAAATTAAAACAATAGAAATACTTCAGAAGTGCCTGCTATGTGGTGATTTTTCCAAACTTTGAATAATCCTATAGAGAGAGATTAAAAAGCTTCCCAAGACTCCTGCTTGATGGCTACAATATACCAGTCACAAATGTAAATCTAAAGTACATCCATCCTAGTATAGAGGAAGACTTCATCTGCATGTATCCCCTTTGCTATCTCTTCATAGCAAAGTACTGCTTCAGAAGTTACCAGAATAATTAATTTAGAATTTACATGAAAAACATACTAATCTGATCCAAAATATTTTATTTGGAATAAAAATGAATTGGGCGGGTGGAGAACACATTAGCCTTTTGAATATGGCCTGTAGTGATTAGAGAATGCTCTTTTCTAAGTCATTAATGTGGTTCTCAGTTTTTTAATCGAGAGCCCTTCAAATTCATGTGAATAGTGCAGACTGATACTTAACAATGAGATTCTCTCCCTTTTCCTCTGAAACTAAATGGCATTTTAAAAATAAATTGAAATGCATGATGACTTTAATCAGTCACATACTTGACCACTGGTTAGGGTTTTTAAAACAAAAAGATCTTGTACAAGAATCTGTATCAGATCTTTTTTGTATCTGTCCCTGGAGACATCTGATGGCCAGTGAGTTACAGTACTCTGTCCTAGAAAATATCATCATTCTAGTCCATGCACAATACATTTTAAGACTATTTTTGACATGAACTTTTTTGGTCAATTTCCATATTTTTGTTGTTGTCTTAAGAGATATTCAAATATGTACCATAATTGCTGTGTAAAAATGTTGTTTCATTGCATTTTTGTTTCTTCTGTAGAAACTCAAGCAGGAAAATTGTGTCCATTGATGCCAAGCTGAACATGGAGAACAAGGACTACAAAAAAACCACTAAGATCACTTGGCTTGCAGAGACCCCACATGCACCTCTCATTCCAGCTGTCTGTGTTAACTATGACCATCTGATCACCAAACCTGTCCTAGGTAAAGATGAAGATTTCAAGCAATATGTCAACCGAAATAGTAAGGTAACTCATATATTCCCCTCTTTGTCTACAGGGCTTTTGCTTTCTTTTTCTCCTTACCATCAACACCAGTTTGGTTTTTTTTTTAAAAGGTGTTAAGCTCTCTTTTTCCCAAATGTTAAAGTTGCATTTCAAAGCAGTTTGAGTAGTTCAAACTTAAGCTGGATTCCCTCAATCTCTATTAAAAATGTAAATAAACTCTTCTGGCCTACAAAAATGTCTGTGGGGTTAGATTTTCAGTGAAGATAAGTCCATCTATGTTGTCTGAGGATCTGGCTCATGGTTGGTGAAGAGTCTCTATGATAGCACTGTTTTGAAATAGATAAGCTTTTTATGTTGCATAACAAATTGGATGTTAATGGAAGCTGCAACCTGGTAGAAGATCAGTGTGTGTAGCAGAGTTTCATTGTCTAATACAGTGGTTTTCAATCTTTTTGTCATTTGTAGACCTGCCCCCCCCCCCCCCAAAAAAAAAAAAAAAAATTTGGCTGGAGGAACAGGCCCTTTGGAAATCTTTCAACCACAGGTTGAAAACTACTGGTCTAGCAAATAGAATAAAACACTACAGTTGAAGTTGTATAGTTTTTAGGAAGACTTCGCTTCATTGGCTCTCTTGATAAAACTTGTTACATTTGCTTTTTGTCACATAGGGTTTATAGTTGTTGCAGTCACTGGGTTTTGTATCTACCTATCTCTGTACAAGTCACTTTAAACTATGTGGCACTGTTCTGTGGAGTTTTTTCGAGGAGTTGTCACTTTTGCTTCCAAACCTGTGTCCCCAGATGAGGATATGGGATCTAAACTGAGGCTCTTCAGTAAGAGAGGGAATGCATGGACTCTTTGAGCTGAGTCTGTTGATTACTTTTCTGCTACTGTCATGTGTGAAGAAATGTTTTGAGATAGTATTTTGTTCACTTATTAGTTTGTGTTGTACATTTTTATTGCATAGTTAACTGATTTTTTTTGTGTTATATTTCAGGGGAGGGGAAAAGATCTTTAAATATATTCCAGTAATTGTTCCTATTAGTTTTTCTACCTCAAGGTGACTGAGGTTTTATTTTAAATCATAAGAACTAAATACTGCATTAACTTTTCTCCGTATAACTTAAACTGACTTCCCACCATATGTATGACTCTTTAGCCCTCTGGCACTGATGGTTTGGAGGCTTTTTTTTCATCCTAGCATATTCTCAGGTTAGCACATCTCCTTGACAGCATCTTATCCATTAGCATTGGGATTAATTGACACTTCAGCAGTTGTGAATTTGGCAGATCTCTGGAATCCTTCAATGCAGCTACAATAATTCTTAGCATTATTTTAAGCAATTCTCATAAGAAATGGTCTTAATTTGCTTTTACCGGTTACAGCAAGAAGAACTGATGTTAGGTGATCCTTGCCTTAAAGAGCTGAAAAAAGGAGACATTATACAACTTCAGAGAAGAGGATTTTTTATTTGTGATCAACCCTATGAACCGGTTAGGTAAGCAGCTTTGTAAATAAACTGCACATATAGTCTGAGAATTGCCGTGATTGATTTGTAACATCTGTTTTAATGCATTTCTGTTTTTAATACATTCACACACCAATACTGAAGTCCCTAAGGAAGAAATGTATCTCTTTGTTGTCCAGCAAAAACAAAAAACATTCTAAATATACACACAAATATCTGTCTCTTGCTTTGTGCTAGGTATGATGTTTGCAATTAAACCAGTTGCACAACTGTGGCACTATATACAAATGTTAATATAATTAAAAAAAAAAGTGTTACTGTTATTTTAGGCCTGTGTTTGTTGAGCCTTCATGTAGAATGTACACTGTCATCCAGGTGACATTTTTCTATGAGCACGAGGAAGCTCTGAACTAATGAGGAAGTCAGTTTTTCTTGTATTCATTATGAATATGTAAATCAAGAATCCTAAAAGTGGAATAAAATAAGATTGCCTGATTAAAGAAAAGCATATTAGGTATATATCTAATAGAGTGAAACACTAAATAGTTTTTCGTCATGAGTGTATACAAGATTCCCTTACGATCCCATCCACTATCAAACCCTTGATTTATTTTCCAGCTATAGAATATGCTGGATGCAAAGCCTAAAGGTCTTTAGAATGCATTGTAAAAAATCCAGATGGCCAAATCTGGATTTTTATGTAGAAGAAATGGGAAAGCTGCATTCAGCTGCTATTTCAACTAAATGAGATGACAACTCAAACCCTGACGAGAGGGAGCTATGAGATGGAGAAATTGTGTGAGAAATAAACATCATGTACACTGATCAATACAGAATGTGAACTGACAACATTAAGTAGTTTCAATCAGAAATGCCATTGCTTTTGCAATAGAGTATGTAACGAGTGTAGGGTAAAAAGTGGTTTTGAGCATCTTGTCTCTCTCTCCCGCCTCCCCTGCCCCCTATCCTCCTCCTCAAAACAAGTGTTTGGTAGGCATGCTCCTTGTATTCTTTCCTATTGGTGCAGTGCCTCTGTAGCAATAGTGTATAAAACATTACATCTTTTAATCTCTTTCTGTAGCCCACATAGCTGTAAAGAAGCCCCATGCATTTTGATTTATATCCCTGATGGACACACAAAGGAAATGCCAACATCTGGCTCAAAAGAGAAGACAAAAGCAGAAACTGCAAAGAAAGAGGTAAATAGCCTTTCCTAAAAGCCTTTTCTTAAATGACATTACTATTAACATTTTTTAAAAAAAGAACATTGAGAACTTGCTTCTGTTTTTAAAGGCTAGCTCAGCTTCAAAGGGAAAGTCTGCTCCACTTGTTGGTGATACCTGTAGTTCAGCCTCTGCTGCATCTGAGCACCCCCTGGTCTTTTATAACAGAGTGTCTGCTCAGGGTGATGTGGTTCGTGACTTAAAAGCTAAAAAGGCTGCAAAGGAAGATATTGATGCAGCCGTGAAACAGCTATTGGCCTTGAAGGTGGAATACAAGGAGAAGACAGGCCAGGAGTATAAGCCTGGAAATCTTCCAGCAGCAGCTGTAACAGTACCAAATGTTTCTTCCACACCTCAGACCTCCAACAGTCTGGACAGCAAATCTCTTTATGATAAAGTAGCTGAGCAAGGAGAGGTGGTCAGAAAATTGAAAGCTGAGAAAGCACCTCAGGTAAGTGTTTTAAGAAACTAGTTGAGTACAGATATTCATGAAATACTGTTTAGTTTAATGTGCTCTCCAGGATGTTAGTGAACCTGTGTTTTCCTCCCTTGCTTTCATTAAGTTCACTTGGGTTGGGTTCCTCTAGGACCTCTCAAGTGTTAGTTCTCAAATAGCACTGCATGATTAATTCTGTCCCAATAACGTTTGAGGAATGTTAATTAGGTCTCTTAGATGGGACCAAAACTGCTACATTTTCCAGATTTTTTTTTCTCAGAAACTGGCCTAAAAGAAGTCTTCCCACCCAGACCAAATATGGACTATCTGAAACTGGTCCCTGGCAAAAAACATCAATCATAGTCTGTTTCCCTTTTTCTCCACAACATTTGTTCAAAAGAGATGATTGAATTAGGTTAACCATTTGGAATCTAACACGTCAAGAAGTTTCCCTGCTTAAAATTCTTCATAAATAAATGTAAAAGTTGTCAAGTACTTGCTGATTTTTCTCTCTTGACTGCAGTTTTTGGTGAGCATATGGAACTTTTTTGAATAGCACAGCAGATCACAAAGAGGAGGACAACATTTCCTGCCTAATGATTATATATTTTGGCAATTAGACTTTCTTTGTGGCATTACAGAATCTGAATGAAGGCACATAGCTACATATTGTAGCATTAGGGCTACTGTATTGTAGAGAACTGTTGCAAATGTACAAAACAAAGTATTTCTAATAGGTGTTCATTTGCTTAGCACAGTGGAGGTCTGGTCCATGACTAGAGTTCCTAAGTTCTACAACAAATAAATAATATCTGAGGGTTTACTTTAAAGGGTAAATGTTTTCCTTATCAGATCTACTTAAATTGTGGTGAACTAATAGTTATAAATATCCTATGGATATACAGTAATCAAGGTTTTGTAAACTTGCTGTGTTACTTTTTATTAGAAAGGATCTGTTGTTCGGTACAACTTGCTTTATTCTTTGTCTTTCTACAACTTTCTTTTTCCCCCTTTCTCTTCCTGGTTCAGGATCAGATAGATGCTGCTGTGAAAGTGCTTCTAACTCTAAAAGCAGACCATAAACAACAGACAGGCCAGGAATACCAACCTGGAAACCCACCTGCTGTGCTCATTCCTTCTCCTGTTCCTACTTGTCCGATAGACAGCAAATGTCTATACAGTATAATAGCTGAACAAGGCGAAGTGGTTCGTAGACTTAAAGCAGAGAAAGCTTCAAAGGTATAATGACACTGAATACTAAAGGCTTCTTAATGGAAGGAGATACATTCAGCTTAGGTTAAGCCCTAACTGTAGGTTTTGTGAAACTTGCTTCTGTTCCCATTAGGTTCTATATTTTCATTATTTTATTTTTTAAAATTTCAATTCGGTTTTCTTTAATTTTCCTAAATTGTATTATTTGGTTTCACAACGATCTTGTGCTGGTGCATAAGAATTAGAAAGGGAAACTAACAAGTTCATTTTTATTGTGCTAGCTGAATGAACTATATAGCAGATGTAAATGATGAAAAGCAAGCGGTAGCTTTAAAACTATTCTAGAGTGGGGTGAATAACAGAAATGTGTTAAATGGGGACTGTCAAAAAAAAATTAATTTTCAATTCAAAGTCTTACCTACTTGGCCCCCAATCCTGCAATGTACTGAACATGGCTGGACTGCTGTGCCCAGCTCAGGCTGAGACTGCACTGGGAAGCCATGAATGTATGAATGCTGTATGAGTGAATCCTTGATGTGTGACTTATTGAAGAGGGTCTGACAAAAATGTGAAATTACAAAGAGCTCATCTGTGGCAAAATCCTTCTCCCTTATTAGAGACTTGTTCATTCCTGGGATCTGCTTGTGTGAGTCAGGCAAACAGTATTTGGTCCTAAGGTAGTGTATTACAGTAGTTATTGTAGTGCTACTCTAGTTAAGATTGTGATATCTCTTCCATTATTTTGCTTCTACCTTTATCTACACCTTATATTCTTTTCCTGCTTTAGGATCAAATTGATGCTGCTGTGAAAGTGCTTTTAACACTAAAGGCAGAATATATACAAAAGACAGGTCAAGAATACAAATCTGGAAATCCAACTGCAGCTCTTCCTTTTACATACTCTTCTGCTGCTGCTATTCTTCCTTCTCCTGTATCCTGCAATGATTTGACATCTTCTAGCTCAATAGACAGCAAAACTCTTTATGCTAATGTAGCTGAACAAGGGGAGGTGGTTCGCAGACTCAAAGCAGAGAAAGCTTCAAAGGTATAATAGTGGTAAATACAGAGTTTCTTCAGTTTTAACTCTTCCACATTTTGCCACTGGGTGGAAGTCTTACATCAACTAACCCTGAACTAAATCTCCTGAATTGTTGTTCTGCCTCTGGCAGCTAAACCACCAATCCCATATTCAATCCAGTGAAGTAGTCCCTGTATCTCAGAAGAGGTTTGGGTTTCTTATTCCTGAGACATGCAGTTCTGAATTTCTTCTCTTGCCATCACAGTCCCACAGTGTGTGGGAAAAATCAGACTGGCAGGTAGACAGAGGAATCTGTATGACCAGGATGGAATTTGAGCACTGTTAATTTTAAAACAGTGTAATGTGGTGTGGTGGGAGAACGAAAGTGCCAGTTAGTCCAAACTACCAAAATCATGAGGCTTTCCCCAGCTACAGAATGAATTAAAAAGGAAAATCTGTTTCTTTGAGTTATAGCACCAGGAAGGAGCAACAGAGAAAAATTCGTCTGCTGTCAGAAGCCACTCGTCTCTCTAAATGCCCTTGTTGATCTTATATTTCCTCCTGAATGAAGAAAGGCTTCACATCCTTCAGTGTTCTGCTGAAATCCTTGTTAATAGATTGCTGTTAACAAGATGTTCAGAGAGCTCCATTCTGCTTCAATCCTGGAAGCAATCACCTCTGTGTGACGGCTGTTCTTTTCATTTTCTAACCACCACACACACGTTTTGCTTGTGGCCTGATACAGATTGGACTCTGCTGCCTGCGCAGTTTTATTAGTTGCCTTTTCTTAGTAGAATGAAAAGATTTTTTCCTAACATACTTCTGAATTCTCTCCTGTGACCGTTGCATTTTTTTTGTCTTCCTCGTAGGATAAAGTAGACGAAGCAGTGAAACTCCTTCTTTCTCTGAAAGCAGAGTATAAGGAAAAGACTGGGCAAGACTACAAGCCAGGACATCTGCCAGCAACTCAGATATCTGCTTCACCCCAAACAACAAGCACAGAAATCAGTGGCCCAGATACACCAGAAGCTAAAGCTCTGTTTAACAAGGTGGCGTATCAAGGAGAAGAGGTCCGTAAACTAAAAGCAGGAAAAGCAGAAAAGGTAAACTTTTAAAACACACAACTTAGTTAAAAATAATAACCTTAGAAGATGTCTGATGTTAGGGCACAGTTAGTCGTGTGCGTGGGGAGATGTCAGTCACCGCCAGGGGCTGGGGCTGTCCCTGTCCTTCATTTGCTGTTTAGCATGCCTGGTGTGGAGAGGCAGGACTTGGAGGTGTTTCTGAGGATGTAGATGTGGGGCGGACTTTGTCCCCTCAGACAGAGCAGAATATAGCGGTCTGCCTACTTAATGGATTGTTCCCATTCTTCTTAGTGAATTTCCCTCCAAGAGTAGAAAACAGGTGTAAAAGTTTTAGGGCTCATTTACCTTGCCAGAGTGGAATAAAAAAGCCTTATTGTAAATGACAGTATGGCTTTATAAATACTTATGGTGCTTTAGCAATTAGAACTGGTCTAAATTTTGGACTGAAAAATTCTATCAAAATGTGCTGCGTGAATGGTTTACTACTGATCTTTCTGGAGGTGGTCAGTGGCCAATACAATTGTGAGATTATTCCCTAGCTCTCACTTGCTCTTCAGTTGCCTATAATGTAATTCTGAGCATATGAATGCATATATTTGTTGACTGATAACTAGAAATAAAGGGTCAAACCTAGCTACATTACTATTAGGCAAAGGAGGTTTGAGGGTTTCTTCCAGTGCTTCACACTCCCATTCTCCATCCATGGTGTGTTGTAGTTTAAATAAATTACCAAAATAATTGAAACTGGTGGGATTTTGTTGCATTATTTTGACAAATAAAATATGCAGAATTTTTAAAACGCTGTGTACAGAATTTAATTTTTTGGAGCAGAATTCTCCCAGGAGTAGATGATGTAGCACATACGTGTGTATATATAGAACATCTGTAGGTCCATTTACTCCTGTGATTCATACTGATTTCTCTTTATTTGCTTGTTCTTCCATGGGAATGACTTCAAATCAAAGGATAAAATAGATACAGCAGTGCAGCAACTGCTTCAACTGAAGGCCCAGTACAAGTCTCTTGCAGGAATAGACTATAAACCTGTCTCTGCCACTGGTGTTGAGGATAAAGACAAGAAAAAAAAAGAGAAGGAGAACAAGTCTGAAAAGCAGAATAAGCAACAGAAACAGAGTGATACTCAGAAGAAAGACCTAGGTGGTAATGGCTTCTCCGCAGAAGTTTCAGGGGAAGGTCAAGGGCCTAAGAAACAGACCAGGTAAAGAAATTAACAATCCAGCTGCATGAAATCTAAATTGGGAAGGCTGAACAGAGTTAAATCAAGAACAATATTTTTGAATTTTTAGTATCAGTTGTAGTGTGGGAATATACAAAAAAAAAATGCCACATTCCAGTAATAAGTTTTTATCATATTCATTTCTAATTTATAGTTCATATAAGGAGGAAGTAAAATCCTTGTACTGTAAATTACATACTATAAAATAAGCATAATACATTTCTGTTTTTGTTACAAATATTACGTATTATTGGCTGAGATGGTGGAGAATCATAGACACTGTGCAAGAAAACTGGATTCTGCAGTCCTAAAACCTGATCTGTGCACCCAATACATGATCTACTGTTCTTGACTTTGCTAGGAGTTGATAGAGCTCAACTTCTTGCAAGATCTTGCCGTTATTGCTAGTATGCTTTATTTTGGTTGATTTCATTTCATTTGAAATAAAACAAACTGATATTTTTTTCTGAGGCAAAAAGCAAGCCAGTAAGTTACCTTAACAGCTTCGCAAAACTCTCTAGCCAAACAATAGCATTAGTGGAGCTATGAAACTTAGGGTTTTAAAAAAAAACAAACTTGAGTGTCTGGGTCAGCCTTATGCTCTAATCAGACTTTTATTTGGAAGTTTTAATTTAGCAGCTTGATGCTTCAAGGTGTGTAACTGTGGTGCAGGAGGGATCTAAATAGGAGAAACTGAGATCTGTATGAATGCTTCTCTAGACCTGTTAGAAGGGCGGCATTGTGATCTGAAACAAGGTAAATTTGGGAGGGACAGGGCTTGGAGGAATATGGTAAAAAGGGTATTTGCAGGTCACTGAAGCAAATATGCTTTAACATTTAATAAAAGATTTTGAATTACATTAAAACATGCAGCTTTAATGCTACATTCACCACTTGGCAGTGACCTAAACTATAGGGTTCTGTTCTTTTCAAATTCCATAGGCTTGGTCTAGAAGCTAAAAAAGAAGAAAATCTTTCTGATTGGTTTTCTCAGGTAAGTGTGCATCACTTTGAATTAAGGAGGAGTTTCACTTCGTATATTTCACAAAAATATGAAATTTTTGGCCACTCTTTTATTTCTTTTGTAATATAACTCTGTTCCTTAAGTTGCTATCAGCATTTTTCTTCGATTTCTGAACATTTGTTTCCAGGTGCTGTGTAAACTTGTGGAGCTATATAAGTTTTATATTGGCCACTTGCTTTTAAAAAAACAAAAACAACCCTTATTCATTAAATACATTCTGGCAGTAAGGATTTTGGTAAGTATTTGATTCATGTTAGTTAGTTAGTCTGAGTTTTGCTCAGGATGATTTGTAACCAAAAGTTTACCACCATTTTTGTTGGTGGTCAGTGTGAAATGAGCTTGACCTTAATACAGTGCCTCAGATAATCCTGGCAGGACAGGGTTTGAGCGACACTGATGGGGCATGGAGGGAAACTTACAGTACTGGATTTCTGGATCAATAGCCTGTCTCCACCACTATCAAACTGGGACATTCATTACAATTAATGAATAATGTGTTTGGTGGCTTTTTGTAGTGAATGAAGAACACTGATAGTTAAAATGGCCTATACTTGTTTGACCATCTGCAGGTCCTCATTATGATCTAAGGACCCCTTACGTTTCCCACCTTATTATTCACCTTCAAGGTCCTGCATCCACACTCTTTATCTTTTTGGATAAAGGAACTATATCAAAATCCTTGCAGAACCAATTATTACCACTCTTTAATGGGGCATAGAGGTGATCTGTAAGTGATGCCAGAAAATATGCAGTATCTGTAGTACCTGAGTCTCTACCTTTTCTACACCAACCTCTCCATTTCTTGGGAGGCAATTGTTAAATATAATTGTTAAATCTTTGCTTACAAGCTCTCTCGGGCTTTTTTGTTTTTAAATTGCATCCATTTTAAACTGCTGGTTGATCAACTTACTGTGAGCAGGGATTAATTAGGCTTGAATTATTATTATATTGCTTTTTTGTGCATGCAAATGGAACTTTAATATCTTCTTGACAGGTGATCACAAAATCAGAGATGATTGAATACTATGATGTGAGTGGCTGCTACATTCTTCGTCCATGGACTTTTTTCATTTGGGAAACGATCAAGGATTTTTTCGATGGTGAGATCAAGAAACTTGGTGTAGAAAACTGCTACTTTCCCATGTTTGTGTCCCAGGCTGCTCTGGAGAAAGAGAAGACTCATATTGCTGACTTTGCCCCTGAGGTACACGTCAGAATTCTGTTTACCGCATGCCTGTACTACAACTAACTTTAACTAAGCTGTTTCTTTTTAAAAACTACATCATTTATCTGACCTGTGTCCTTAAGCAGATATTTTTATATTCTTACAACCAGAAGCTATGCAAACAACTTCTTATGCTGTGGCTGCTCCTAGTCCTATTTGCAATGATGTCAAATATAAAATAGTTACAAGTTTGTAAACCCTTCTTTGGTAGTGTTTTGGGATGAGGCTTGGAAGTCTGCTTTCCATTACAAAAGAAGGGGTGGAAAGGAATCTATGTAGGTGTCTGTCAGTTCTTGTTGGAATAATTATTTCAATAATTACACAATAATGAAATCTAAGCAGTATTGAATGTGGTAGGGAACCTATAGCTTTGATTAAGATTATTTTTTTAAAAAAATCAAAATAAATCATGTTGAAGGAAATTTAATATTTTAAATGTTTAGGTTGCTTGGGTTACGAGATCTGGTAAAACAGAGCTGGCTGAACCAATTGCTGTACGTCCTACAAGTGAAACAGGTAAGAAACTAACTTGCAAGTAACCAACAGTTTCAGAATGAATGACTGGTACAGCAGAATCCTGTTGCAGTTTTGAGACCAGGTGGTGGTCTAGTAGGTAGGACACTATGGTTGAACATTGGAAAAATCTTACAGGAAAATATTTTAATTTTCCATCACAACTTGAAATGCCTTTAAGTTTTTTCCAATAAGCTAGCTATAAAGTTTCATTTACAAACAAATTGCAAATTATTGAAAGTTTTCTTCTTTAATACTTTAGAAAGCTCTTTGGAATTTTCTTTAATATCTTGAAGTTTTGGGGATGAAAGAGGTTTTTATTCAATTTTTTGCTTTTAAGAAAAAATGTCTTTCATTGTTCATGTTGTATTTTACCTTATGAACTTCTTTCTTTCATTAATATTCAGACTTTAAAGTCATTAAATATAACTGAGATACAAAAGTGGAGCAACTCGTAATTAAATCGTGTGCTCTCATGAAAATTTCTTAATTAGCTGATTGTGTGTATGTATGAATCATTAAGACTAGAACATTTAAATGCATCTAGAAAAAGGGTGATTTAATAATATGAAAACTAACTGCATGTTTAAAGTAGCCAGGTTTCCCCTTCGCATTCATAAAGAGTCACTAAAGTAGATGTGTTTTGAGTTCTGAGCTAAGTGTGAAACCACTTTGCTTCAGACCAGCAGCAAGCCACATATTACCTGAGGATTTGGATCAAAGCAAAAGTACTCCTTTCATCAAGGTCCTGTGTCCACTGCAGAATTTCACTTGAGTGGGACAGAAGGGTGAAATCTTCACATTGAGCACAGAATCTCTTATGCTTATGATATTTAACAAAGTATGTATATTATAGTTGAGACATGTCTCTCAGGCCATTAAAAAAATTTTTTTTTGTTCTGTTCTTTTGCAGTAATGTATCCTGCCTTTGCAAAGTGGGTACAGTCACATAGAGATCTTCCGATCAAGCTTAATCAGTGGTGTAACGTAGTGGTAAGTACATTTAGTCAACCATTTGTTTTTTAAAAGTGAAGCACATGGTAAGGAATTTGGTATGCTTAAAAACTGTTCTAAATTTATTAGGACAATTGTTCCAGAAGAGATGACATGTCAAAATATAAACAATATTTTCATAATGTGTAATGTGTTGTGGCATGTGGGCATAGGTATATGCTTTATTAATAATGAAATAAAATATTGGTTTAAAAGGATCACATTTTGAAAGTATGTTCAATTCCTTTTTTTAAAAAAATCCAAACTTCTTTTTTAATCCCAAAATTTGGGATTTGCAGAGTGGTATACAAATGAAACATTGAGTTTTGATCGCTTTTTAAAAAACGTAAACAAAATAGCTCACAGTTACACTACTTTCTTTGAATGTTTTTTAAAAAAATGTTACTTTTCTTGGCAGCGTTGGGAGTTCAAACATCCTCAGCCTTTTCTGCGCACTCGTGAGTTCCTTTGGCAGGAAGGACACACTGCATTTGCTACTTATGAAGAAGCAGCAGAGGAGGTACAAAGCACTGAATGTTTTAGCTATTACCACTCTTTGCTTTTAGAAAGTGATCTGGCTCTGTAACAGTACAGTATGACAAGGTGGGTGAGGTAATATCTTTAGCTGACCAATGGTCACTGCTTTTCAGTGTTCTTGAATTAGTTTGCCACCCATTTTTGCCACCTCTCCCAAATGTCTGTCTGTACCAGGCGTGCACCTTACTACAAGAGGAAAATTAGTATCCTATCTATTTGTTTCTCCCCCATTGTGACATCATTGGGAACAGAGAGGATTTTCTCATCCCTTATATCTCAGATTTGTTCCTCTTGTAGAGCTCCCAAGCAGTCCTTTGGTCAGTTCCTTTTCAGATGTCCCCCCAGGCTTCTTTTGCAGGCTTCATCCTGAAGCCCTTACCCTTTGACATTATTAAGTCTCCTGCGCTTTCCTAGACTCTGTCTGGACAGACTCACAGCAAGTTCCACTATTTCCTTCAGAATGATGAAAACAGACCTTTTATACCCAGCATGGTTTGTGAGCTGCCTGCTGTTCGCATGATTGCTGGCCTTCAATTTTTTTTTTTTTTTTTTTTTAATTTGAGCATTGGCAAGGTCAATATGAGCTAAATATTGACCCTCTTAAGGCCTTCAGTTCACTGTGCGACAGTGTAATATCAAATTTATATCTTAATTTCTTTAGGACCAGATTTGTCCTGCAGTTTGGATGTTTTGAGAGGCTCTTGAGCAGTGCAAAGCAGCTAGGTTTGCATGGCTAGTTTACAGCTGCTTGGCATAGCCTAAATGATGCAGAAGGGGTCAGGCAAAGTGAATATGTGACTGAGTGAGGGAGAGAGGACAGCATAGAGAGCATGGATATGAATAGGCTAGGAGTGGGATAAATGTGATTGGAGGAGGGGATTGTACTAGGTAGACTGGCGTTGTATGAAAGGGGATCTTGAGGATGGGGTGGTCCCTGAATTGTAGCATCTTTTGTGCTTGTCTCAGCACTCCCAGTAGTACTCCTTCAATGAACAGGGGCACCAATGCAGCCCTGCCATAAGGAACCTTTCAGACAATTTTGTCCAAGCTAGCACGCAGCCACAGAATCTTTAAAGAGCGAAGATAGCTGGACCAGCGAATTGACAAATGAGCGCTTTTGGCACATTTGGCACATTTCTCCACACCTTGACTCATTTCAGTTACACCTAGTAGAATTATAGCATGCAGTTTCTCTATAGAGACAGAGTGAGAATTTGAGTAGATACAACTGTTAACAACTTACCCTAATTTCAAAGTGGGTAAAAATCAATGTTTTTTTAATTAAAAAAAAATGGATTTTTTAATTTAAATTAAATAATTTTGAAATTTGAAATTGACAACCTATGTTAAAGCCTAAACTCTGAGTAGAACCCCAGTGTTACAAACACCAGAGTTAAGACCTGACCAGTCGACCAGACACCTCATTTGGAACCGGACATACTTAATCAGGCATCAGCATCAGCGACCAAAAAAAAAAAAAGCGAATAGAATACAGTATTGTGTTTAAATTATTTTTTTAGTAGCTTACATTTTTCTTCTGCTTAGAAAAGTTTTAAAACTATATTAAATCAATGTTCAGTTGTAAACTTTTGAAAAAACAGCCATAACTTTTTGTTCAGAGTGCAAACATTTCAGAGTTATGAGCAACCTCCATTTCCCAGGTGTTTGCAACTCTGAGGTTCTACTGTATTGTAATCTATTGAAATCATTTAAATTCAGTACAAAACATAATATTAAGCTAGTAAAAATTTTCTGGCTAAGCACCAGAGCCAGTTTTTTGAAGTGCTAACCCAGGTTTTGAAAGCAGTAGCCTCTCCTGCAACTGTTCAGTTCAATGACTTGTTCATTCAAAGTTAAGAAATTGATTTGGAGTTGAAAAAGCAGAAAAACTTGTTTTCCTTTCATTTCTGTGCATGAAAACTAGATGCAAAAGGCTTAGATCTACTAGTTTATAGAATTCTGAAGGACTGGATGATGAGAAATAATAAGTTCAGATCACTAACTACAGGTAATATATCTTTGTTTAATGAATCAGTTATCAGTTGATAAACTTTTTTTCTTGTATATCCCTCATATTTAAGGTAGTTTTATTTAATTAAAATAACTTAAAATGCTGTTTTTAGTATGTTTTAGTTGAATTTGAATTTCCATTCAAATTGGTCTTGACACAAATGACTATTAAAAATTTTAAATCTAGTAAAAAGTTAGGTTATATAATTGCTTAAATATTATTGATATAGCGTATACTCCTGGTTAGCAAAAAGTATACCAAATGTAGTGTAAAGGCTATTGATAGTTGCAAATCAACATGTTTTAATGGTTATCAATCTTCCTTTAGAAAAATGACTAAAAAGAACAAATCCAAAATAATTAAAATTGATTATTTTAATCAAGATTTCCTGCTTTCTGATTTAAGTAATTAAATTGTTGATTTTAAAACAGTCCTTCCTGGCCTACATAACTTCATTTCTTCAAGTGCATGACATCTTAGTGAAAAGTTTGAAGTGTCTGTGAAATTAGTATATAAAGAAGTGTGAGACAGGATCCTCAGTTTCTTATAGGATCAACTTACAATTAATTATAACTCACAGACTTGTTAATATGTTCACTTTTCAGTTTTCGATATACATTGTGTGCGCAAACAGTAAATGCTGCTGTTTTAGGCATGATATGCCATATCTTCAAATATAAACAGGTTTGAATCCCTGTTTTGACTTCTGTTTTGCATTTAATCACATATGGAGTCTGACACCTCTCTAATAATGACCCTTTCTGTTTTCTGGTTTCTAGGCTTAAAAATTTCTTTTACAGAAAACATCTACAAAACCTTGAAATGATTAAAAAATAAAATTGCTCTTTAGTTTTATTTGAAGAGAAGAGACCAGTAGGATGTTCAGATTTTTATGCAGTTGTAGGCCAGTCACACCATTCAGCAATATTTTGGATTTAGAAAATGTTTAAATCCAAATCACTGAAGTAACTTACAGATTTCAATTATAGGTATTGCAGATTCTTGATCTGTATGCTCGGGTGTATGAAGAACTCCTAGCAATTCCTATTGTGAAAGGAAGGAAGACTGAAAAAGAGAAGTTTGCAGGTGGAGACTATACAACCACTGTGGAAGCATATGTATCTGCCAGTGGAAGAGCTATCCAGGTATATATTAATACATAAATTTGAACTATTTTTGAAAGAAGAGACAGCAAAAAGGAATGTTGCTGACCTTATACTTAGCAGTCAGTGTGAATTTCTATTGAGCAGAGACTTCTTTATGTCTGTTTCAGGGAGCAACGTCGCACCATCTGGGGCAGAATTTTTCAAAAATGTTTGAGATTGTGTTCGAAGATCCCAAGATACCAGGAGAAAAACAGTTTGCCTATCAAAACTCCTGGGGCATTTCGACTCGGACCATTGGTGTGACGACATTGATCCATGGAGATAATATGGGCTTGGTGCTACCACCTCGGGTAGCTTGTGTTCAGGTGTGTAAAAATGACTTGTCTTATTGGGGAGTTCAGATGGTATAACCTTACCTCACTCAAAGTACCTTACCTTTTTTCATTTTTGTCTTGCAATGGGATAAATCAATATTTCCTGTTGTGTGCTTGATGAAAAGAGTTCTTTTCAGTGTAGGGGTACTGAAAATAATACTTTTACTGACTGCATACAGAATGCTCTGAGTTATCAAGTTGGTTCTCGAGTTACATTATTTGTGGCAGACAAGCTGTCGCTTATAAATTTTTCTATATGCCCAAAATTAGATTATTTGTAATGCTTGGTGAAAAAGTTTCTTAGACAGGGGTTTCAAAAGATGTTAACCAGATTTCGCACCACAACACTGTTTCCTTAAAGCTTCCACATTCTTAAACTCAACACTTTAAGGTTGATTGTCTTTTTTGATATTTTTGGTAAGGTACATTACAATAATTGAGAACAGCTTTTTCCATGACTGTGTGTATCTTTTTCTTTTTACTTGCATCATGTCACAGGTTGTAATTATTCCTTGTGGCATCACAAATACACTTTCTGAAGAGGACAAAGAGGCACTGATGAAGAAATGTAATGAATATCTTAAAAGGCTGCTCCATGTCAATGTCCGCGTACGTGCTGACTTAAGAGACAACTATTCACCTGGTTGGAAGTTCAATCACTGGGAGCTTAAGGTAAATTTCTTTTCAGTAGATGTTAATGTATGTTCTTGTGGACTTTTTTGTATTCTCTGCAGGCAGATATTTTCTGTCTAAAGTCCATGAATTGCTGCAACTATTGGTGACTTTTGTGTTTCTTGAAATGTCATAAAAGCTAATTGAAGAAAAAAGGCAGTTTCTGAGACAGCAGATCCTTACCAAGAAAAAATAATTACCTTGGACAAGAGATGTCTTCAACTCATGAATTTTGACTCATTGTCATTGTGTGTGTGTGTGTGTGTGTGTGTGTGTGTGTGTGTGTGTATGTGTATGTGTATGTGTATGTGCGTGCGCACTAAGTAATTTTAAGGAAGAGAGGTACGTGTCCTAAATCAATAAGAAAGGGGAAAAAAAATAAAAATCTTATATCAAGCACACCAGTGATGAGTGGGAGCATGCTATAATCCCGGGGGAATTCTGCGCCAAAAAACCAAACAAATTCTGTACAAATATTTTAAAATCTGCAAATTTTATTTATCAAAATAACACTACCAAATCATGCCAGTTTCAATTGTTTTGGTCATTTGTTTCAAAATACCTGTCAGGAAGTATGTCTGTAACAATACAGACACATGCACAAATTCCCCCAGAAGTAGAGACCCAAAGAAACCCCTCCGACAACTCAAGTTCCTACTTCTCTGCCTTCTCCCCTCAAGAGCCCAGCCAGGGAACAGGACACTCACACCCCCTTCCCCCAGAGCCCAGCTGTAGGGCCCCCCAAGCCAATACACACAAACATCCTCCCTCCCCCGTGCCCAACCTAGCCCAGACACCTGCTCTACTATCCCTCAGAGCCCCAGGATGCTGGGTCCCAGACTTGCATGGAGTTTCTTGGGCATTACTGCTTCCTTCCTTAAGGGCATGAGGGGGGCTGCAGCTGTCAAATCCTCTAGCTCTCTCCTTCTCCCTCTGGCAGTGTCTATGTGTGAGTTGGGCTCTGCTGGGTCTAGCAGCCCCTAATGGCAGCCAGCAGCAGTTCAGCCCATTTCTCTGGGGGAAAGGAAATTCTGCTTTGCGCAGTTATGCAAAATTCCACCAAGAGTAACACTAGCTACTGATATCCTAGTTGAGCAGAATGGAAAGTACAAGATGGTCTTGCATGGTACCACTAAAATAATCCTTTTTATTATTAAGAAAAGCAATTACTTCATCACTCAGATACTATGGTTGAAAGCACCTTCAGTCCTCCCTGTACACAAAAGCAGAGAAACTGCATATTGAACAAGATATCTGAAAAGCAAAGAGAATATAGCATATGAAATAACAAGAATGGAATTAAATAAGATATGTATTATACTGTACAGAAAGTGATGAGAAATTAAGAGAAAATGCGGCTCTGTGTCATCAGAGTTGGAAGTTCTGTGTAAATGTTCAAATGCCAAACTTCAGCATCAGATAGACATGGGCAAGCTTTTTGGCCCAAGGGCCGCGTTGGGTTGCAGAATTGTGTGGAGGGCCGGGTAGGGAAGGCTGTGCCTCCCCAGACAGCCTGGCATCTGACTCCCTCCCACTTACTGCCCCCATCAGAAACCCAATCCATCCAATCCCCTGGTCCTTGTCCCCTGACCACCCCCTCCAGAGACCCTCCGCCCCAACCGCCTCCGGGACCCCACCCCCATCTAAGCCCCCCTGCTCCTTGTCCCCTGACACCCCCAAACCCCCCCCCAACCTAACTGCCCCCTTTTTAAAAATTATAAATAAGACGATGAAGACTTGTGGCACCTTAGAGACTAACCAGTTTATTTCAGCATAAGCTTTCGGGGGCTATAGCCCACTTCATCGGATGCTATAGTCCACAAAAGCTTATGCTGAAATAAACTGGTTAGTCTCTAAAGTGCCACAAGTCTTCATAGTCTTATTTATGGATACAGACTAACACTGCTACTAATTTTTAAAAACTGTGTGTGCTAATACAGTTTAAACATGCTGTGCCAGGCCAAAATTAGAATAAATCCTTTATTGAAGAGTTCTATTAAGTATAAATTAGTAAAGCTATATATAATTATAATGTTGTCAATCCTCTGTAATTAGGTCAGTTGTGTTCTAGCTATATTAGAATAGTGCCAATGTACATAACAAATACTTAGATCAACAACCACCTGAAAAAATAATCACTAGGTGCAGCACACTGGTACAGAGGGTTGCATGTGAAAGAGGAACTTGAACTTTGTATATACTTGTTTATCCTTTTCCAAATTCTCTTTCCCGCCACCATCACCTGTCACTCAGTCTGGACATGGGTATGCAAAGGTTTTTCTAATTCTTATCTTTTCTTTTCATTTCTTTTACCCTCAGAGAGGTCAGACTTCCAGCAATTGAAAACAAAGTGGTGATTACACTTCATTATTGATTGTGACAACTTTGTTTGAATACAATAAAATTTTGTTTGCTGTGGGAGTATCTATATTTCTTTCAGAAAGGAAAAGGTCTAACATCTGTGCTAGCTAAGTAAACAGCCACATCCACAAATATTATTCCCTCTTGACTGGCTGCTGAAAATATAAATCTAATTAGATTGTTTTGGGATCTTAGCTGGGAGGGATATTATATGTATTTTAGTATACTGAAAGGCATTTTGTTTTGTTTCTGTTTCCTTTAAGGAAAGGACACCTAATTTGACTCTTTATTATACTCCACTGTATGATACTGCAATTTGTTATAATAGGTCCTTTGTAACTTCTGTTTCAATGGTCCATAGAGAAACAGTGTGCTAAACACATAAATAAAAATAAATACCTTAAGTCCAGGAGATGTGCAAAAGATTGGGCGCTTTCTCATGGAACTCCCCCTAGGTAGCCATCTTTTATTCACATATATAGCAACATCTGGGAAGGAATCATCTGTCTGAAAGAAGGCTATTTCTAATTCCTGTTTCAAGCACTATCGGAGGAGTTTAAAATGAGCATCATTTGAGTTAATAAAAACCTTGCAGTAGTGTTGTGGTAAGGCGAAACTGAGAATCAAAACAGCTTTAAGTTTGCCCCAATCCTGAATTTTTTCAAGTATTCAGACAGCAAAACAATTCTCTTGTTAATCATATGACTGTCTGAGAGCAAGACAAAGAGAGAAAAAATCATGTGTCAAGTGAATCCATACTGAATAAAGCATCTTAGTGGATGAAACTATACTCTTGAGAATGACTGTTTCTGCAGTTTTCACTAATTATGTATTGCATTTTTTTGCTTGTAGGGTGTTCCCATTAGGCTTGAAGTAGGACCACGAGATATGAAGAACGGTCAGTTTGTAGCTGTCAGAAGAGACACAGGACAGAAGTTGACTTTTGCTGAACATGAGGCAGAGGATAAACTCAGACACATTTTGGAGGAGATCCATGCCAACCTTTACAACAAGTTAGTCTAAAAGGGAATAAATCATATGGCATCTTTGACTGATGTGACTTTATTTTAACTCTAGAAGAGATTTCTTCATCTCATTTAGATTTAACTATAAAGAAAGTGATCAAGACAAGACTTCTCTGTGCACTCTTTCATTTTTCAGTCTGAGGAGCTCATTCTGATACAGTCACAAAAAGTATCCCAAATGTGCCTGTGAAATAGAATTTTCAAATTGTAGCAACCCTTCAAGTTCAGATCTTCAAGTTAAGCTTCTGCCAAGATCTGTATGGTACTGGCATCTAAAAATGAGCCCCTTTTACTTTTTTGATGCGGTGGTAATATGCAGGTTTGTAGTACTGAAAGGTTTTTAGAATCTGTTCAAAAAACCAAAGTTCTTTCATAATATTGGTGCTTACATCTAGCTCTAAGGCAAAATTTTCAAAAGCACCCAAGTTCCACAGTCAAAAATGAGTGACACTTGGGCACCTACATCATATTGACTTTCACTGGTACATAGGCTGTTAAATCACTGAGGCCCTTTTGAAAATTTTATCTGAAATTACTACATATGGCAAATCTCTGTAATAAAGTGATGCATAAGATTATGATTGTTTCATATTCTTGGGCCCTGTATGTGAGAAGTGCAGGGTTGTCAAGTTCGGTAAAGGCAGTCCTGCTATTCTGATTTGAAGACCTTACAAGGTCATCCTTGATATAAACTTGTTTATATTTGGATTATCAGTTAACTAATGGATTTGACTGTCAGAAAATTATCTAACCAAAAGAGGTAAATGAGATTTGATTTCCCCTAGTTAGGTTTAGCTTTCAAGCATTATTATAGTACCTTCCACTCAATTATAACAGTCTTAACCAGCAAATCAACTTAGCTGGCACGTCTCTGAGGTGATCTGGTGGTGATGCTTAACTTTTCTGCGACTTCATCTCCTGCTGATTCTGCCAGAGTTTTCAGTCCCTCCACATGGTAATACATGCTGAAAACATATGAAATGCTGTCTTGCCTGTTCTTGGCTAGTGTGTTCTTTTCACACCAGATGTATAGACTGAGTATATTTCAGCTTCTTTTGTGTACTCACTCAGACAATAACTGAGGTCGTGTTGCGAACCAAATAGTAGTGCCATCTCACAACCCTCTGGGCTTGTCTTAATAGTGTGGTGGAACTGCAACACCCTGAAGAGAGAGCAATCTTTTAATTCATCAGAATTTCTTCTTTTGGGAACAAAAGCTGCAGAAGACTATTCTGGTTAAGAAGATTCTACGGTCTTTTTACTTTATCTCTTGTAATTTGGTGTTTGGTGGCTCGGCACAGTTGGTTCAAATGGCAACTTCGTTTAGAAGATGAGTATTCATGTCTGTCTTTACTAACTTTCTTTTCTTTTCTTAGAGCTTTTGAAGACCTAACAAATCATATGGTGGTGGCCAATACTATGGAAGACTTTCAAAAAGAACTTGAAGCAGGAAAGGTAAGGAGGTTCCAAATATACTGAAGTGTGAGCAAGTCTCTTTCAACATTGTTAAAACAGGGGACACATTTTCCTATCCATTACAGGCCAGCTAGAGATCAGATATTTTCACAGCCTAAATACATGCATTATTACTATTTGAAAGGGTACTTGGTGGTTTAATCAAATTTGTTCACACATGGGTAACTTTTCCTGTAGAGGTTGGCAAGAAACTAACTTTCCCAAATATTACAGTAGTTGTGATTGCCATCTGTTATACTAAAGCACAGTTTTGATTAAAATTTTCTACATTACTAGTCTCTAAAATACTATGTTCAGGCATTAGAGGTGACAGGGTCTCTGCAGGCAACTTTACATACCTGTTTTCAAATGGCATTATTTAAAATTAGTGTGCTGCTCTTTCAGCAGCAAGTGACCGTAACAGATCTTAATACAAATATTTTTTATTCAGATTGAGATAAGATACTATCATCATTCCCCTACAAATAGTTAAATTCAGACATCATAACTGCTTTCCAGAAATCCAACGTACGTATTACTTGGATCAAAGACGACTGGCCTTTCTAACCTCATCAGAAGCCATTGAGTGCAATGACAGGTGCTGGGCATCAAGAAGTTAAGACTGATCAGCAGAATAACTAATAATGTAACAGGACTGAGTTGTACTAAATTCCCTGGTAAGGGCATTAGCAACTTATGAAAAATTAAAGTTTAGGTGAAGCATTTGTAGTCTAGCTCAGCAATTAAGATTGTATTTTTAATGTATAAGAAATGTTTTATTCTTCCCTTGAGGTGCACATTGAACTTCCATTGGTTGACTTAAGTAGATCCTATCCCTGAAGCTCTATTAGCCACATACCCTAGCACGTGAAAACATTTGAATAAATGTTCCTGAAGACTGCATCTAGTTAACAACTAAGAATCCCTATTGGTGCAAGACTGTAATCGCAACTGAGAAATAATACAAAAGAGAAAAAAATTGTTAAAAAAATGTGGGTTGCCAAGTTGGCTCTACTCTTAAACGACCACACACTCTTGCTGAACATGTCCTTTAAGGGATTGGTTCAGGACCAGTGGGATTGATATTGTATAGAAAAAAATAAAATTATTAGCTAACTCATGTATTACTTTTACCTCCATCCACCCCCTATTCTTTTTTCCTGTAATTTGTCACACAAACTCATTTGCATATTGTTTGAAATTAGATTGTAAACTTTTCAGAGAAGAGACTGACTCTCACTATGTGTCAGTGCAACAACTAGCACAATGGAGACCCTGACCTTGATTGGGATATATGTTTGCTCCCAAAATATGGTGGGTTTTGTTTTTTTAAAATCTGATTTGCCGTCACCCCAGAAGCTAAATATACATCAATTTATTTTGGACCTTCTCAAAAAGATTTTTGCACTCAGTCTGCTGGTTCTGAAGTAACATTTCACTAGTGCAAACCCTTTCCAAAGCTGGCTGGACCTACCTGATGTTAGGTATAAAGACCTCTTTGTCCCACAGATAATCACTGCAGTTTTGTTATATATTGATGCAACATCAATTTATGCTTTTTAAAAGTACCCTTGGCCCCTGGTGGCCTACAGAACGAAGGAGAGATGTGAAAAATGCAGGCTTTTTCAAAATGTTGCGAAATGTGGTAAACTTAGGATATGTCTAATGTACATCCCTGCAGCGGCACAGCTGTTCAATACAGCTGTAGCACGTCTGGTGAACACACTCTATGCTGACAGGATAGAGGTCTCCCATCAGCATAAAAAAAAAAACACCTCCGCGAGCGGCATAAGCTATGTCTACAGGAGAAGCTCTCCCACTGACACAGCCCTGTGCATACAAATGCTCATGTTGGTGTACTTTATGTTGCTCAGAGGGGTGGAATATTCACACCTTTGAGTGACATAAGTTTTGATGACATAGGCTGTAGTGTAGACGTAGCCTTAGTTACAGAAGAAAACTATAAAAAGCAAAAATGCAACTTAAAGCAAATATATAAAAAAACACATTTGTATTCTGAGCAAACTCTGTTCTGGATTAAGGGCTCTCCAGAATCTCCTGACATTTCCTCTCACCTCAGAAACCCAAATCACAATAACTCTTACTTCTGCGATGATCTGGGAAGGGAGCAATGTCCAACCTTGAACACTTCACCTCCTTTCACTTATTCAGAAGCAGATGCTGCAGAGTACCATGAGAAATTACTCTGCATCTGAAATAGTACTAGATCATAGATTTCAAACTTGTAAATAAAACCTCTAAAGGAGTTGCACTTTGACATGGAAAATAAGCAGCGTAGTGAACATCTTTGATTTAGAAAAGTAAACGTTCCACCTCTGAAGTTATAAGCACTTATCTGAGTACCTGGATCTGAAGAATAAAAATTTGGGGCACTTCATATATATGAATGTATGTTTGTGTCCATTTTTGTATGTTATCGTACAAAGCAGGTAATGTGTGTATAAAAGTAGTAATTTTTCATGGAAACCCTCTTATTCAAATATCTCTTAATTAAATCCTGACTATATCGCATTAACCACAGTCTAAAAGGATATCTCCCAAGCTAATTTCCCATATTTTCCTGTATTTGGTGTGATTAACCCCTTACACCACAAAACCTTTGATGTGTTCTTTGCTTTTGTGTCTTAAGTAACAATTACATGCAAAGTTTAATGAAAGCTTCATGAATGATCTACAGCAGCACTTAAATAAAACCACATTTAGCAAACCAGAAGTATTAATACAAGCACAGAATATTAGGCTCTAACATTAGACACTTACTCCTCCAAATTGCAGAAAATGAAAGAAGGTAATAAAAATGTATGTTGCACCAAAGACAAAATGGGGGTTTTGTCCAGAGAGAAAAATATTTCCTGTAGCATAATACAGCACAACAAATTTATTTAGGCTTCTGGTGGGGAAAAACAAAACAGGAATATGTGGAGCAAATGTGCAAGTAAGACTTTTTGACATTTTAGCAACTGTCACTTTCAGCTGTTGTCTTTGCCTCGGTTTTCCATAATCTTTTAAAAACAGTCGTCTTGGCTTTACAGTAACACTTCCTGACTTCTACTGCTAAAGTACATGAAGTGAAGAAATTTAGTGAAGCATCCTTGGAAAACCTAGAACAGTTAGACCTCTGAAACAGAGATTTGCTGCCCTGTTAAATTTAAAAATATTAAACAATTTAAGTGGGCTGAAATGGTTAAAAATGATTTAATAGCATGTTTACTGCATCTTGTACTGCCTCAGTGCTTAATATCTTGTCTTGTGTAGCCGGTATTAATGCTAGAGTTCTACTGCATTTCACTGCAAAGGGGAAACTGTCGCTGTATTTTTTCAGGATGAAAAGGCTATAAAAACCCTTTCTAGCTGTGTTAGTTTTACCGTTGATTGTGTTTATCATTAAGCTGAACCTTTCCTCTTTAGATTGAGGCAGGGAGCTAGACTAGATGACATATACCAGGTCCTTTGCAGCCCTATATTTCTTTGATTCTATGAGCTAACTTTGTAAACTGAGTTTTTAGAGTGCAGGTAAACTATCCTGCTTTACAATAAAAGGATGTCAGCCTTTCAGAAAAACTTTCCACCTACCAGCTCATTTAGGCATGATTATGCAGCCAGATTGTCAAAAGTGCTCTGCATTTAACCACTCCCGCTGTACTCCTTTGAAAATCGGATTCCTATTGTGGGTGCTGAGCATTATCAATAATCTGGTCTTCAGTGTCTGAAATGTTAGACCTATAATGGCAGAGTTGGGAGTCACTCCTAAACTAATGCCTGTTTGTTTTTCAACTCTGAATCTTTCTTTCATTTCAGATTGTGCAGATTCCCTTTTGTGGGGAAATGGAGTGTGAGGACTGGATCAAGAAAACTACTGCCAGGTAAACTATGTAACTGTTGAATTGAAGAGAACTTACATTTAACTTTCAAGTTGGGTATCTGAATATAAAACAACATGAAAGTAACATTTCTTTAGAGCAGTGACACTTGGACCTCAGTGGTTCGGGAGCAAAGTTAGCAAGCAACATAATCCAAAAGAGCCACAGCAGTATGAATTCATAGTTTCATTTACTATATTACTATAAATTATTTTCACAGCAAAATGGCTGACCAAGTATTGTTGTTTTATCAACTACAATTGGTTAGCATATAAGAGCCATACTGGGTCAGACCAAAGGTCCAGCTAGCCCGGTATACGGTCTTCCAAGCATGGCCAATGCCAGGTGCTTCAGAGGAAATGAACAGAACAGTAACCATAAAGTGATCCATCCTCTGTCGCCCACTCCCAACTTCTGGCAAACAGAGGCTAGGGACAGCCTGGTTAATAACATAATAAAAACATCCTGATTGGTTGTTAATTAAATCTCACTCTTGAGTCTTGTCTTGTACTATAAGACAGGGACTAATAATGCCCTACACCCCAAAGTTTTTACGCAGGGAAGTACTCGCTGTGTGAGATTTTTCTTGTAAATCTTTTGGGAATTAAGAATATTAAATTTTTCTATTTCAGGGATCAAGATCTTGAGCCTGGTGCCCCGTCCATGGGAGCAAAAAGTCTCTGCATCCCATTCAAACCTCTCTGTGAGCTGCAGCATGGAGCAAAATGTGTCTGCGGCAAGAACCCCGCCAAGTTCTACACCCTCTTTGGTCGTAGTTACTAAGTTACTAGTGAAAACACCTTGTTCCTTATTGCTGAACTCAACCTTTTTTATTAAGACTGAAATCTCCCCAGATCTTATCAGTTTTGTGACTTTTTAAATAATTAAAAGAAAGCCATAAGAAACCATACAAGAACCCAGTCGTCAGTCCTAGATTAGCAGTATTGCTCAGACTTTTATGTAAACATCTCTAATAATAAATGCATATTGTGAGCTATAATGTCGTTCTGTCTTTATTTTTGTGTTTAGTGGAAAGATTTGGGTTTTCTTTGCTTGGTTTCTCTTTTGGTCATGGGGGGTAAGTGTGCTTTCATGTACACAACACGGATCTGTGAAGTGTTGTAGATGATGTAACTAAACCAGGGTAATGGTTAAACTATTCTGCACTATGTGACGTGTTTGTATATCTTAGTCATAGCACAGGACTGAGAGCTAGGAACTCTAAACCATGCTTTCCACTAACTTACTAGGTGCCTGGCTTTGAACAGCACACCTAATTTCTGTTCCCCGATCTCTAAACTGGAGATGTTTATATGTCTCATTGGCATTGCAAGAGCTGAAGAATGTTAATCCTTGTAAAGTGCTTTCAAGATGCAATGGAATTGAGTGTTGCATATTTTGTTGTTTATATTTTGGCAAGTTTCCTCACAAATAACATGAAAGCACACTCATGCTATTTTTACCTCCATTCCTCTCTCCCACATATAAGTCCTTCGGATTAAGCAGAGAGGAAGTTACATGGGTCAGAAAAGCACCCAAACCAATGTAACAGGATGAAGCCCCACCACCAAAACGTATTGCTCTGGAGACTATGAAAGCTCCATCTTCAGTCTTAAATTGGAGTTCAGTCCTTTGATGTGAAGAGTGGGTGGAGCCAGCGAAATGCTCTGACACCTCTGAGCAAAAATCCACTTGGCATTTATGGCTTCTCGCACCAGTTTCCCGTGTACCTTCCCTTCACCATAGGGCTCTGATATGAGAGGGAGGGAGGAAGTAGCCAATGACAGCATGGCTCACAAGAACCACGCTGCCAGCCTGCAGAAAGTGGCTAGGAGTGCAGTTTGATGGCACAGGCTCGGTGGGCTTGTCCATTTCATTCCTGTGAATCCTTGGCTTCCAAACCCAGCATCCTAGAGGGAGAACCAGACAAACTCAGCAAACTTAAACTGAAGTTTTACCCTCCCACAGGCTTGTCTCCTCCAGGTGTCTCCTGGGTTCTAAATTGATTGGGGTTATTTCTCATGCATAAAAATGGGAACTCTGGCAATCTTAGATGCAAAACTCACTTAGAGCCTTATCCCCAAACTTTTATAGCCTTCTCAGCTTTTCACAGGGTAGTGAAATGCTATTTTCACTTTATGCGGATCCATGATTTAACCTTCCTTATTCAGAATGACTGAGTACAATGCAATGGCTTTTTAATGAGACCAGCCAGGTTTCTCACTGTATTACTGAACTGCCTAGAAGCACATATATGTACCAATTACTGTTTCTTCCATATTATTTCAAACAGCAGGAAAATTCTCTTTTGAGTACATCTGACAAGTTCTCAGCTCAAGAGAAAATTGTGCTGATAAATCTTTGAAATCAAGCCCCCTGGTTTTGTTTTTTGCAGAATTATAGCAATGAAGAGATGGTGGTGGCATGTATTGCTTCATGCACCAGTGGTATCTGGGGTACTATATGTATTTAAACTTAAATGGATTGGCTAGAAATATATATAGTTAGTTAGTTAGTTTTCAAGTAAACGTAATAATTACAATGTCAAATCAAATCAGTGGTACATCTAGTGTACTATTGTCTCTGATAGTGGTCAGTAGCAGGTTTCAGGGCAAGTTTGTTGTTTGGTTGGTTGGTTTGATTTGGTTTTATGTGGACAATTGTAGAGTAAGCTGCTCAGAACAAAGTTTCTTCCTAATCCCAGTCAATCAATGGTTGTCTTATGCTCTTGAAGTGTTTGTATTTATCCCATTTCCAAAATCCCTCCACCTCTGGGGAAAAAAAAAAAAACCGAACTGTGGATGTTCTGCATTGAATCATTTTTAAAGTTACATTTGATCTTGATGTATGCAACAATTCATATTTATGTTGTCTTTGCAGGTATCTACCCAGTAAGAGATGACATTTATTGCTTTAGTGCCCAGAGACTCCATTTGGAATTGGGAGGTTCCCACTGTTATAGAATAGATGCATATGAGGACATTATAAAGCTCTAATTAGATTTGTTTTAAAATTTGCCATTTGATTATGATACTGGACTAAAACTAAAATATATGGAAACTGGATTCTTAGATCAAATTTGAAATATTGTGTTATACATCCATCAATAGCTTGTCTGGTTAGCACTGTTCCTGTTTTCAACTGTCAGCCTCTGTGGTGGAGATTAGAAGACAAGCTGAGGTTCTGCCAATTTTTTGCATTGCATGAAAATAAGGCACCCAAGACCAGAATATAAAATTGATATACATGGGATTAGTGTGGAAGAAGATACTATCTTGTCAAATACTACAGAAAAGAATTGGGTATCACATCAGATTGCAATATATGACAGTACTTACTGGCAACTGAAACCTATTCACAAAGCATAGAATTTTTTGACTGAGGTCAAAGCAATTTCTGTTTTTGCACTGAATCAATGTAGCATAGTAATATAGAAGAATCATCCCTGATAGCACCTTTTTCTCCTGGCACCAAAGATTTCTGGGGATCAATCCTCTTTATGTCCAGCCTTGTCTGTTAAACTGGTTGTTTAACTGCTAGACTGGTTGCTATGGAGACACTAGTAATGACACCTAGGTTGAGGTTGAGTTTTTTGCACTTAGATGTTCTAGCAAATTGACTTTTCTAATCCTTCCGTCAATCTGACATCGGGGTGAAATTCTTATCCCCTCACTGGCCCTTCTATGCTGGGTAAAGGTGCTGAAGCAGCATAAAGGGAGGGGCTCTAAAAATCCTGGAGCATTTCCCCTCCCCCCCAATAAAGGAACAGTGGAAGAAGCTGCAGTTTGTCTTCCAAGGACTTTCAGAAATCCCAGTCGGGGAGGGGGGTTTGCCAGAGGTGGGGATGGGGATTGGAAGGGCATGTTAGCAGCGGAACCAAAGTGCACAGTCTTGCAGAGACAGAAACATGGCTGCCCATAACCATCAGATGAAAAATGAGACAGAACAACAACACAGGAAAGATCAAATGTAACAAAAGTTACATTAGTAAGGACACGTACCAGCAAGTTGCGGAACACCTTCAGCTCCTGCCTAAGTGCCCCAGGGTATCAGCCCTAAACACTGGTTCAAATGTTAGAAAATGTTCTAAGATATGGAAGCTGCATCCACGTTGCCTTTCCTTGGTTCTCCTCACCGCTTTTAGTGATCTCATAGATATGACACAGTTGATTATTTTGATTAAAGGGGCAGCATGCATTCAGTTACTTTTGATCAGAGATGAGAATAAACAAAATACGTTGAAAGCATTGTTCTTAGAGCTGAGCTGCTCTCAAATGTCAGGTTTGCCATGAAAATGTAAGTCAGGAAGAACCCAGTCTTTTTCACAAGAGTAGGTTTTCCGTGCACTTTCTTCCTAATTATATTAGTGTTTGAAGTGATGACTTATCTGCAGTGCTCGTCACTGGTAGAGGGGAGAGTTTTTCCTCACTGCAAAAACAAAGTTGCACATTGAAAAATACCATTTCAACCATTCTGTAACACTTTATGGAGAGACCATTCCCATCATACTAGTATGAATTTTACACTCTACTGGCATGCAAAACTGCTTTACTCTTCTACTTTTAAAAATGTTAAATCCCGAACACATTGCAAAGAATAATCAGAAATGAGAGATTCCACTAAGGCTGCTGAAATGACATTGTCTGCCATTATAATGGAATTTCTAACCCCTTAATTGCAATAACTGCAGGACAAGAAAACTGAAGCAGCCCTAACCATAGTAAATCTGAGTAAAATAGCGTGATGGGTTGATGAGAGAAATATTGTAATGTTTGTGTATCACCCTTCACCTACTGGATGGAATCAGAAAACTTGACTGTCATAGCATCTAATTTACTCTCTGCAGCTGGAGTGATGCCTTTAATTCAAGGACTGCTCCTGGGGTAGGTGGATCTGAGTCCTAGCCTGACTTATAAAATATTCTGTTGTGCGACATAGTGACGACTGTAACATCAGTTCATTCCCTGAGAGAATCCTGAATGAAACGTGAGGATCATGCTTGTGAATTGTACTTCATAAATATCAACCCCACAAAAGGAACAGATAATAGAAATGTGAGGCAAGTAGATTATAGTTTCCTAGCAATGGGTGACTGATACAAAATCTTGAAATAGCACTTGGGTTGTGTCTGGAGTTCAACCTTTGCTAGTTGATTAATGGTGTCCCCACTTCTCCCTTGCTGAGCTTGCTGTGTGTCTCCTGCAGTCACGGTGAGAACCCCTTAACTTAAAGGGAAGCCTCCTGCAAACAGAGTTGTGTTGTCTCTCTCTCTCTGGAAAATTCTCTCAAACACCATGCCATTCTGTATTAAAGACCTACCTCTTTCTTCTGCTCCGACGAGCCAAACTTGGATGCCCTGTGTGTTTTTATCAGTTCTGATGAATACCAAAGAAAATTAAATGTAGAGTTGAGACTGTAGAGTGAAATATTTTCACAGAGCCCAGCATCATATAATAATGAACCATAGGGAAAAGAAAACAAGGGCAAGAACCACAGGAGAAACAAATTTCAGTGTACTCGCTGGAATGAGCCAACGCCTCTTGGAGAGAAGATGGTGAAGTCAGCAGCCAAGTTCAGAACAAGTTGTGGGTCAGCTACAAGCACTCCCTTATAGCTCACCCATTGTGTTCAACAACAATTGCTTATCCCAGTAAGAGTGAGCATAGTAGAAAGGTGCTAGTTACCCATCCCATAACTTTCCCACTTTCTTTGGGGCTCTAAATGACACTAGCATCTTTCTGCTCAGTTCAGTTATGTGGTATAGACTTCATGTATTTTTTTTTAAATAAAGCTCTAGGACTCCTGCCTAATTCAGAAAGTGTCATCAAACCCATATCTAGGCTATTAGGGAGGAGATGCTGTGAACATTGTAGCATGAATATTCTCTCACTTTGTCAAAACTTCACTTACAGTATTTTACACAAGTTCCAGAACAGATTCAATCTTTGCCAAAAACCAAGTAAAACAACTTTTAGGGTTTTTTTCCCCTTACCCAATATTTCTATCACTTTAAGATCAAATGTCCCATAGTCTCTCACTGCTAAAGTGACACCAGAATGCCCAGTATTAGAGAGAGGAAGTAACCATTTTGATAGCAGAGTCAATTATATTTAGAGATTTCAGGTGATCTGTTCAAATTCAGATCTTGCTTTAGGTCCATAACACCTCAGGGTGGGATTTTTCTAAAGCACTCTGCTTTGGCCTAACTCTACTCTCAAGGAAATCAAGCTGAGTGCTTTTTCAAAATCACACTGTTAATTTCTTGTGCGTAGTAAAGCATTATTGTGCTTTACAGGAAGAAACAGCACACCACAACTACAGCTAGAAGACTAGAAGTAATGCATGGAAACAGACATTAGCAGTAAAACTTAGTAGTAATTAATCACAGGTATCAGTTTTGTAATTAGTTCAACCAGGTAATGAACAGGGTAGTACTTGTAATAAACCAGCTGTAGAAGAAAATGTACCAACTGGAATGTAAATATAAATTAAGCTTTGTAACTGAGGGAACTGACACGAATGGATCAACCAATGAATAAGAGCAATATAAACATTATTTTCAGGTGCACAGAATACCAGGGTAGCTATCAAAAGGGTTGATGAGAACTTTGGGAAGTGGGGGAAAATTAAATGCACCGTAGACTCTGGAACAGAGGGACAGCTGAACAGCAAAAGCCAAAGGTTGGCACAATGGTTCAGTGGTGGAACCATCAGCAAGCAAATGTTAACCCTGGCGGTGGGTTCTGTTTAAATACCCTGCAAACGTTGAGGTTAAACAAGATAGATATTTCACTTATCCCTCAACATGAGCAGAAAATGATAGATGGGAACTGGAGATGAACTGTCTGACTGCAAAACAATTCACCTAAGTCAAAATGCATGCCTGCACTGGCATGCCCTGGTCTTTAACCGTCCAACATTATTGTTGTCTTATCGATATTTCACTGTACTGCATGCTGTTTCCTTCCTCCTTTATCTCATGACTAAACTCATAGGTACACAGACAGGCAATTTAAGTTGGAAAAAAAAGAGGATTATAAAATCTTCAGGCAGGCATGTTGTCATCCTTCTTGTCTATTGCTTAGCATACTTCTGGCTGCTTTATTTTCTTTACAGGAATCATCGAGCTGAGTGCATACACGGACACGCATTTGCAATGAGAATTCAAAAGGGGGACCCATTGAAAGGCTTCCCGTTCTCCTAGCTATGCAGGAGCAGGTTATTTTGATTTAGAACTAGGGTTATCCCCAGGATTCCTACATCCCTTCTCTTCTAGTTGGTGAGAGGTTTAAAAGCAGAAAACAACTCACAGTGCCTACAGTTCTGGTTTCTATTAATTCTCAGCTTGCACGTTGTGGAGCCAAATTTGTAGGAAGTGGCCTCCAAGTACACGGTTTTTGAGGAATAATACCAGTGCATGTAATTGATAGAATTTCCTATCTGCACATGCAGGTGTTAACCCTTGAAATGTGTGTATGCAACAATCAGGGCTCAACTAAGCTCTTTGTGGAAACTTGGCTTTTGGAGAATGTCTTCATCGCAAACAGCCCTCGGGCATGGCATAACAAACTGTATATAGCTGTCCTATATTACAGACCTCAAATTACCTGCATTCTACAGACACATGGATAATACTATAAATGGCTGGTAACAGGAACGGCTTAATAAAAAGTCTATCACCTTTCAAATAAAGGTTCATCTCATGTAAAACTTTCTGCTCCACCAGTGGTTCTTGCAGGCCTACATTTGGTCCTTCCTCATCCTTGAAAGCTATGATACTGGTGGTGGCAGCTAGCTAACGATGCTCTTGGTAGTGGGGTTCAGTCTGGTGTGTCGTCCCCTCATTGTATTTGTAATAAATGAAAACAATCCCCATAAAGTGGCATATTAGAGGAGTGGAGATAGAGCATTGCAGCAGCCGACATGTGATTAGCTGTTGCTAAACTGCCCTTTAAACTGTTTTTATTGTTTTAGTGCATCTTATAAAAGTGACTTCCAAACATGAGTAGCACTGAGAGGTAAAAGGAGGAGTTGCACAGCTGTAGCCGCTGTCTCACTCCTGCTTGTAGAGACAAGACTAACCTCAAGATAAGGGAGAGGGCAGAAATGGGACGTTACTCAGGAAGAAGCAGCCGGCTCATCTTAATGTGCGTTGTGAGCCTTGTGCTTTTCGTGGTGGAGATCTCGGTAGCGTACATTGGTAATTCCCTGTCTCTAGCTTCTGATGCTTTTGCCGTCCTATCTCACTTCATTTCCATGGTCATTGGTTTACTCGGCGTCCGGTTCAGTCGCATCAGGTGGCACAAAAGGAGCACGTTTGGCTTCCCCCGGGCAGATGCGGTTGGTGCCTTTGGCAATACCATCTTTGCCACTGCTCTGATGTTCAGCATCCTAATTGAGGCAATTAAGAGGTATCTCAATCCACAGAAGACCGAAGAGGCACTGCTTGTCCTCATTGTTGGAATTGTAGGTCTATTCTTCAATTTGCTTAACTATGTTGTCTTTATGGACTGCTGTTACTGTCAGGCATCCGTTGTCCAAGAAGACACTGAAACAGGTAAATAAGATAATGCACTTTCTAGACCGTCCAAAACCAGCCTTCCAAAACACTATTTGACCATTAGCCTGGTGACCACTTGCCATTTCTTTGTGATGAGCAAGTAAAATATTCATTGTTCCTCCATAATTTTGGTAATGGTGGGGGGTAGATTGCCTGAGCTGAAAAATATTCATGCTTATTTTACAAGGCTTCTATCACCACATTTGTTTCCTAATACCTGTCTGAAGTAAATGGTGTTCCAGTGATGTACTTGACCTGTGGTAAGCTATCAAGCAACGAGCGTGTGGGGAAAATTCTCTTTTTTTCTATGTTGCCAAATTGGAATCAGGGTCTATGATTGTTGTATCAAGAATTTAATTGTCCATATTGATCAGAAAGTCCGGGCTTGCGCCTGAGAGATGCTGAACACCCACTGGCTTAATTGAGGATGGTGAATGTGCAGCATCCGAGGTTATCACTGGTGAGCACGCAGGGCTAATACTGCAACAAAGCTGTAATAGTTTTTGTCCAAGGTACCTCTGAAAAGTGGTTAAGGTTTGTAAGTCAAGATAAAGGACTGACTAATGGCAAGCAGGGAATTCTAAGCCTACCAATTTATTAAATAGTTTAAAGAAAGAGCTGTGCTTTGTTTCCCCAGAGCTTACTGCAGAGGTGCTGTTTGTTACAGCAGATGTAGTGGGTTTAGGAGACTCAAAAAGAGGTAGTAAGATACATGATTTACAGATTGGCAAAGTGGGAGAGAAATAGGGATTTTCTAATTAAATCTCTCACCTCCCAATGAACATTCTGTTTATGTTGTGATTACTATGGAGTCCTGGCGCTGCGCAAACACAGAGCAAAACAACTGTCCTGCTCCAAAGAGCTCACAATCTTAGTATAAGAGAAGAGAAAACAGATGAATACAGACAATGTGAAAAGAAATGAGACAATGCTGGTCAGCATGATAGATAATGATCTCTGCACATCTGGTGCAAATCATTCACCGTGCTCGGCAAAGAACTTACAGAAGGTGTTTTTGACAAAGTGGTACAGAGGAGCTCCAGTATTTTCATTTCTTTCTTTTCCAATAAGATTTTTTTAATGTTTAAAAGAGAGAATTCCCCCCATCCCCATTTTCTCTTATTTTTTTAGAGCAGCTAGTCTATTTTATTTGACCAAAGGTGGCAAGATCCCCCTTTAAAAATAAAATTATTAAAATGAGCAGAAGGGGGAACATGCATTTGATAGAAATTCTGCTTCAATCAATCAACATCTTGGGGAGAAATTTGAAACACACAGTGGGATAAAGCAACTGGTTTTATAAACCATGTTCTAGATGAGATAAGATGATGGTTTTAAAGAAACAGACCAAATGCTGTTGAAATCTTCTTATAAGATCCCATCTATACAGTCACCTCTTACCCCCTCCTATCCAAAAAAACCTGTGAAAACAGTGCTGTAACATGGTTGTGGCTAAAATCGTATGTGGCTTTATGGATTGGCGGAGAGGAGGGAATCCAATTTCATGCAAGGGAGATATGTTTTAAACTTGTCTAAATATAAACCAAAGCATGATTTCTCCAACATGTGTTTTTTCTGTCTACAAATGCAAGACTGAATCTTGTTTATTGCATGGTTTGTCCACAACTGTTATAGTAGCATGGTTATAGATTGAGATTCTAATAATTTCTTTCCTAGTGTAGACAAACACTTATTTTGCATCCCTCTCTGCATATAAATTATTAGCAGACACACTCATCTAAAGGAGCAGGTGCTAAAAATTAAAGGGCTAGATACAGATGGAATTTGGTCCAAAGTTTTCAGATAACACCATTATTATTTCCCATTTTAGCTTTCTGTGCTAGAAACTGATGTTTTCTATCCTATATTTATTTGCGTTCTTAATCTTTTGTGTATTTCCAGTTGATATGTAGGTTATTTCTGTTCATAGTTAAAGACCCAGTGATGTCTCCTAGTCACTTTTGGAAAAGAATTCTGGCCCAAATCTCTCAAATTCCGCATGGCCCAAGTCTCTCAAATTCTGCACACACTTACTGGTGCCTAATTATTCATTTGCATTCACAACAAAGACAATTTGAGCCTCTGCTAGCTAGATAGTCTCCATACATGCTTAATTTTAATTAGAAGGGATATTTAACACCAACTTTATTATTTTAGGGCTCCATCAGATTCTGCGGCGTGTTCTTCACCAGAAATTCTAGTCCTAAATTTGCGATGGTATAATAGTTTGTTACAGGAATAACTGTGTCATCCCAAGCAGAGAGCAATGACTTCAGTTGAACAATGAGCAACAGATAAGTGATTAAAATTAAAGGCAGATATTTTCGGAAAGAGGTAGGGGATTTGGCTTCACACTGAAATTAAAGGGAGCTGTGTAGCTAAATCCTTGGGTCAACTTTTGGAAATCTCAGTCAAAGGTACTGGTTTTTATAAAGTGCTTACATTGGAAAAAACAATCCACTGCTCGCCATTCCTTCAAATAAAACCATAGAGCCAAATTCAACTCTGGGAAATACTGTGCAACTCCCACTGACTTCAGTGGGATTTCAGTGGCTTAAGCTGGGTCTGAATTTGGTCCATGTACTGCAGGCAAAATCTGTAAACGGTCTGGTTTTGTTTTCCTGTTTTCTATAAGGTGGCAGTGGTTCTTTAATACTCGGAATAACAGACGCAAATCTTTTTTGAAAACAAGATGACAAAATGTTACAATTTATATTAAGAACCACTGTCTTTATCTATCATCCCTTTTTCTTCTGCCTTTTCCAGGTTCATAGCCTCGCTGAAAAATTCAAACTTATTTTCTCTAAGAATAAATACATAGGATCCTATTTTGATTAAGCTAAAAGAATTAAAGATGCTTATTTTTAAATGAAGTGCTACTCTGAAAAGTGCCAGTGTACGTGTATAAAATCTATATAATAATGAATCTCTCTCTTGATAGTTTTCTATATTAAATGTGGTTATTTTATAAGTAGAAGATAGACTCTTTCTTGTGTAATAGAGATTCTATTGGACAAATAAGGCTCTTGAATTATGCTCATGCTACCCAAATGTTTTCATATTATACCCTCAATAGCAGCTGTGCAATCCATTTATGTCAATGAAATGGGTGCTGGGGGTGCTGCTGTGCCCCTTGGTTTGAAGTAGTTTCATCGTACACAGGGTTTGCAGTTTGGTTCAGTGGCTCTCAGTACCCTACTATACCAATTGTTCTAGCATTCCTGTCAGTGAATACTGACACATCACTGAATGGAATTTCATGTACAGCCCTGCTGAGGCACAAAAGGAATACTATCCAGCTTTCTCTCTTACCTGGGTTTGCTCTGCAGGCCTAACAAACTTTTAAAAACACTACCAAATCTGACTCTGAATAGACAAAGGAACAACTCGGTTCTGAAAAGGTGCCATTGTTATACAATCACTTCTCAGAGTAGAACTGCACTTTAAGAAGCCCCTGCTGTTCTCAGCCATACAAAAATAGACTTGGTAGTTTCTTCAAACCCTTTTAGGGCATTTCTTATGTTTGTAACATTGCTGATTACCCAGTCCTGCCATTGTTCCACTTTTTGAACTCCCACTAAAGCCCATGGGAATTTTTTCATGGACCAACCAGTATTGGAATAAGACCTATATGTCTGTATTGTGTTGTATATGCTTGGCTTCATTCTCAGTACTTGCTATGTTAGATTTAGGTTTATTTATATTTGTAGCTCTGAAGGTGGATAGCGATACCGTAATCCAGGGTGGGGTTTTTTTAAGAGCACAATGTCTTCTGTGGTAATGAGCTATGGTGTTACTGAACGAGGCTGATCCACAAAATATGTTGCAGTTCATTTGTTTTTCATTTTTATCTTCTACCTTCATCTCTTCGTAAACAGTAAGTTGGGGGAGAATCAGCTGGGGACCTTTTAAGACTCTTTATCTAGGAAGGGGGCACTCATTAGTAGCTGCACTGATTAATTGGTCTTTTTTCAATTAGTAGCCATGCTGCTTTTAGTAAGAAATATAAATTCAGTGGTAGGTAAATCAGCTATGTGCAAATATTTTAGAGATTCAGCTGTCTGTGTATTAATATAATGTACTTTATATAATAAGCCTGATCCTTCAGTCCCTACCTGGCAAAAATGCCACTGAAAGAGCTTACTTGCAAGATGAAGCCCACTGAGACTCAATATTGCTGGTAAATTCTCTCACAATAACAATAGAAGAGGACATTTTTTATGACAGGCCAATATCCTTCTGATATCTTATCTAAAATGTTCACCCATAGCCTCTGCTTTCTGCTGCTCTAGGAGAGGTTTAAGCATGTAAAAATGGTGCAATGCTTCTGAACCTCAAAAATTAACTGTTAGTTTGGTGAGTTGTGGGTCTGGTGGTGTTTGGGGAAGAGAGTTTTTTTCTTACCTTGATAGACTTGGCTGAGTTACAAGTGATAGGGTTGCCAACTTTCTAATCACATAAAACCGAACACCCTTTCCCCACCCTCTACCCCATCCCTTCTCTGAGGCCCCTTCCCTGTCTCGCCCCTTCTCCAAGACCCTGCCCCCACTCACTCCATCCCCCC